>PVJD01005744.1:0-110064 GCA_004026545.1 Mormoops blainvillei
ATCAAACTCTGTGTGTGTGTGTGTGTGTGTGTGTGTGAAAGACAGAGAGAGTGTGTGTGTGTGTAAGAGAGGGAGAAGAAGAAGAAGGAAGAAGAAGAGGAAGAGAAGAAGGAAGGGGAGAAGGAGGGGAGGGGAAGAAGGGAGGAGGAAGATTGCTGTTGCTAAAGATGGGTTTACCTCACTGAACCAGAACAGAAAGACTAATATCAAATTCAAATTTTATAAAAACTTACACTTTCCAAATATGCCTGGGCCACCTGAGATAGCACAGTATCAAATGACTGCCTGAATCCCTTTGAAATAGTCTCAGCACACTGAAATCAAACTTAACACCTTAAAAACAGGACTGATAGAAATTGGGTTTTCAAAATATCTTTCTCCTTGCCTCCCCAAACTACAAAATAGTTTTTTTATGTTTAGCTGAAAATTTGAAGTGAGCTCAAGCATTGTGTTTATAAAGGGTTCTGTATCCAAAATGACATGGTTATTATTTTCACCTTTGTATATTTTCAATTATAGTCAAAGTTATTCTTACATCTGCTTGGAATTAGGCTAAAAAGAATTGTTAGAGAGAAAAAAAATTGAAGGGAAAAATTGAACAAGCATACACATTTTATAGGAAAGAATTCTTGTAAAGTAAAGCAAAGCTATTGGAACCTAAAGAGACTTGGCCAGGCATACCTGCCACTAAGTATTTTCCCCCCCTTGGGTAGGGAATTGTAGTTTTTATATGAAATATTAGAAATCTAAAAAGAGTTGGCCACATATTCCACTATACGTTTTACCAATTTCTCCCAAGCCAAGCAACTTAATTCCAAATATATTCAGCTGAAGGACAATAAATATTTTCACTGTTAAAATCATTTTCAACTGCTCAAAAAACCTCCAACCTGTTGGCTTTCTAAGTTGATAACTCATTCCCTACATTCATTTCTAGGATTTTAGCTCAGATTCATAAACTTTTTGCAAGAATATATGAATTCTTTGGCTTTTTAAGTCCCTTAATAGCCAATTAACTACACTGCTTTTCACATATAGCATGGCACTAAATTAGGTTTACAGGGTTAACAGTGTGTGAGAAACTGTTTATTCTTGTATTATTAATCAATTATTGTATTATTTTCCATATAAACAATTGTAAACCTACTTTTTTCCTCACCATTTATTTACTGTATGAATATTAGGGAAAGTCTCCCAAAATAACTTTAAATATATACTTTACTCAACTAAATTCTTACAAGAATAATGATTTAAATTCAGATTTTAAAACTAATGTTTCTAATAAATAACCCAAAAAGATTTTTAAAAAGCACATTTTTAAATAAAGATTCCTTCTAGAATCTTTCCATATCCTTTCAATAACCTTACCTAAGGGTTTCTTAAAACTCAGAATCATCCAAGGACCTTATCAAAATTTCATGTTCCTAAGACTTACTTTCAGAGATATTGACATAGTAGTTTTGAGATGGAGACCAGGAATCTGCATTTCTATTAGACTCCAAAGCGATGCTGACTCAGATCTTCCAAGCAGAACACTGTGTATTATGTCCCAAGTTTGCTCTGTATTTTGTTGTTGGTGTTGTTAACTTGTGATTCCTGATCTCAAATGGTCTTTTCCCTTGTGCTCCCTGGGAGATCACAAATATTCAAAGCTGGCATTTTTTTAAGCTATATTATAATCTGTCGTGAAGGAGTTACTTAAGCTTAAAATGGAAAGAAAAGCATAGAATTTCACTGTCACCTCTGAAAGATAGCCGTGTCGTCCTTTAGAATTTAGAACTTGCCGTAGCCTATGAGAAGGGAGAGAAAAATAGAGACACTTTGAGTTTACATTCTGCCCGTTGGCTGCTATGCCATAGTGAGCAGTGTGACCAAAAAAACCCTGCATCGTTTTCTTTCCATTTTTACCAGATGGAACCTATCACAATCCATTTAAAAAGCCCTCTGGGCTGGGTGGGGTATGCTGTAGACCTGTCAGCTCCCATGTCCACAGCATTCATATTGTTGGACATTGTGTCTATCTCTTTAGAACTTATAATATCCTTTAAAAAGCTGTTAATTGGTCTTTACTGATCATTCCTTTTGTTTTCCTTTACTATTATGAATTTATTCCCCGGGTGTACAGAAATGAAACTTCACACTTTTCCCAACTGGTGTAGCACAGTTGATGCTTTGACACATTTATCAGGCTGCTATAGCAGGTGGGAGGCCACTTTGTGTCCTTCAAGCTCCCTGCACTTTTTGGCAAAACGTTATCCTCAGTAATTATTTGAATAAATGGAGATGAACATTTCTTCCATAGAACTCGTATTCTAAATGGGTGGATAAGGGGTATGTAAGCAGGCTTAATACAATATACAAAAGAGTATATGACATGTGACAGTGATGAATGTCAGAGGGATCAGATAAAGAAAATAAAGAAGACAGAAAGAGAGAAAGAGAAAAGAGAAGAGAGGGGTAGAGGGAAGGAAGAGGTTCAGGGAAAGGGGGAAATTTGATATCATGATAGGAGACAAAGACTTTACTGAGAAAGTGGCATTTTAATCCCCCCTAAAACATTTGGACATAAGTGTGGAAAGGTGTGATGTATTAAGTGCAGTGAGTGGTCAGGCTAGTCTAAAATGGGTATTATTAGAATTCTTGCTGAGGGAGATCTCACAGATACTGTATTTGGTTAATCTGCATTTAGCCAAGTAAAGTTTCCCTAGCACATGAAATAAGAGCTGGGGGGAGCTAGAGAGCATTACACAAAACAGCTTGCATTGAGCATCTCAGGAGTTTGTTATAAAACACAAACTTCTCTTTCTTCTTTAACATTTTGTGCAATATGATGACAAGGACTCAGATTTCTTGGCTGTAGTATGTTCTTTCATAAGATGATGTTCAACATTTATGCTTGTCAACAATGTCCATCTTGATTAAAAATCCACAGTCTTCGTAATACTGGATAAAAATTAAAGTACATCACGTTTTACAACTTAAGTAGATTATTTTGTAACTGAGCAAACCAGGGCTCATCACATGGTGCCTTGACCTGTGATCCAATAAATAGTGTTGACGGAAACAGGTTTTTATTAACAGAGTTCCAACCTTAGGGGAGTTGAGAGCATTCCTGCTCAGAGCCCTCCTCTCCTGTGAGAACCAGCACTTCCCTTGCTCCCCAAAACGCTATAAGCCAAAACCATGCCCAGAACATCCCCATATTCTTATCTGTTCCTAACCCAGTCCCACAAACAGATCTCCATCCTCTCGGGGAGGCACACCCGTGGGTTTCAGAGTTGCTATCCTCTCGCAGCATCTCTTTCCTTCAGGATCTAGGGTGTGTTGTCTTCAGCCTCCATGTAGTGGTTCAGGAAAACATGTGCTATGTTACACTGGATCATGGTGGAGTCCAGGGAGGCACGTGCCCCAAGAGAGTGGCTTCTCTGTACGTCCTTCTGAGAAGCAGAAGTAGCTCCTCTCTCACTACAGACCATATGGCTTCTCCCTGTTCTCTTTGTAGTGGACTCCCTCCTACACCCTTTCTGACCATGTGGCTTCTTCCTCCTCACTTTTAGCCCACCCTTATTTAAACGTTCCACCTGGGACTTCTTATGTGACCCATATCCTGCCCCTCTTATGATGTTCTATTTTTGCCAGTTCCCCCATATCTTTTACCTTCTTTCAGCTGCCATCTTTAGTCAGGGCAAGAGTTCCCAGTGACTTCCAGGGTGGGCGTCTGCTCCTTGCTCCCGCACAAGCACCGTATAAGCTCCCCCTGCTATGTCACAAGTCCCTGAATGCTCTGAGTCACTCCTACATCTTTCACCTTGGGCAGCAGCCCTCTACCCTTCAAGAAAGGTGCAGTTATTAACTTGCCATTGTTATGCAAAGTATCTTAAGTTTCATCCACTACCTCCTTCCCCCTACCAAGGGCTGCAGGGGTTTTCTCTTATTTTCAGGGGACCATTGCTCTGCACCCCAGGATAATTACACATGCTGTTAATAGACATTATTGTATATTTTTGTGATATTTTATCCCTTCTAAAAAGATTCTATAAGGATGAGCTCCATGGGGAGTGGGGAAAGGGCTGGGTAGAGAATGGGGAGGTGGTGCTAAGAAATCAAAGATTTCAGCTCAGAAGGAATAAACTAATGCTAAGAAATACCCCCACGGATCAGAAAGAACTTACAAGAAACTCTGGGTCCTTGGTAATATTTATACGTATTTCTCATATGTCGCTTACCTAATCACAAAGTTTTCTTTACTCTCTAGTCAAAAATATAAAAAGCAAGCCAGGCTAGCCTCTAAAAAACAAGGCTTCATAAAACGATCTTGCCATTGTTACATTTTTCTCCTCTTTGGCTATAGTTCAGCTTCCAGGAAAGGGATACATATATTGGTAGAGCTGGCTTAAATATCACAATTTACTGATCCTATCGTTGCTCCTGTAAAAAGAGAGGGAAAAAAAAAAAACATTACAGAGGATTATCCAAAGGCAAAAGAAAAATATTTGTGTCATCTTCTAAAATGTGTGCGTATTTAATGTATACTAATAGTGAACTTATTTCATTTTTTGGATAAAATTGTCTAGCATATTTTTTAAAAATAATGTCAGAAAACCTGATGGATTGCATGTGGAACAAGGAATCTGGCCTCCATCAAATTATTTCTATTTATTGTAGTTTGCTGACATTTGCTTTTTCGCCTGACTTTTCAATTTTCCATATTCAAGGACAAAAAGATATTGAGCTCTGGCCAAGGCCAAGGGCTCGCTGTGTCTCTATCCTTTCCTGCCTTATATTTTATTCCTCTTTTCCACCCCAACCATCTGGGGAATAAATGCATGGAAATCAAGGCCATACGAATACAAATTTCTTTGAGACAAACCCCACCCCATGTGACTCCATGACAACTTCGGTCTCCCCTTTTCCCACTATCAGAGGCCTACAACGCTGAAGGCAGCTGAGTTCTCTGCAAGCCAACACCCAAATCTTAATATGCTTATTTTATATTATCAGAAAGGTGAGAGGGGTAAGCCCGAAGCAGATGTCCAGCAGGGAAAATTTTATCATCCTGCAAATCTGTCAACTAGCATAAAGACAAACTAACAGGCAAAAGTGGCCATGTAGAAAAGCGGCAGAGACACAATGATAATGAGCGGGGGAGGGAGAGGGAGAAAGAGAGGGAAGGGGAGGAGGAAAAGGAGAGAGAAGAGCAGGAGAGGGGAGGAGAAGGGAGGGTGAGGAGGATAGGGGAGGGGAGAGTTAATTAGGAGACTCAAATTCCTGAGTAAGAGAAATCAACCATACCTGAACACTTTAGTTCCCAAAATGTTTTTGCACCCAACAAATATTCACTAAGTGATGTGTGTGTGTGTGTGTGTGTGTGTGTGTGAGAGAGAGAGAGAGAGAGAGAGAGAGAGAGAGAGAGAGGAACTAGTCTAGGGCCTGGAGACAGAATATTGGGAATGAAAAACTAAAACATTTGCCTCCACAGAACTTACATTCTATTAGGGGTAAAACAATAATTAGAGAATGTAAATAAATAAAATTCGTATGGTAATTGGTGACAAGTTCAGGGAGTGGGATAAGTTGTGTGAAGAGACTTCAAGAATTAGTTAAGGGAACCCAAGCAAGGTGACATTTCCTAAGGTTCTAAAGGAGGCAGCCCATCTTGAGTCAACTTAGATTCTTTGAGTTACAACCAAAATCAATTGGAACTCACGTAAACATAGGATATTTATTAGAAAAATACCAGGATAATTTGCATAAGTAAGAAAGAGAAAACAAACAAGCAAACATGTAACAAACAAAAACAAGCCAATTAAATACTTTATAGTTTTAGAAGGTAGCTACCAAAGAAACACCCGTGGGCTTCCAGTCCAGGATCTGAGAGACTTTAGATCGTTATCTTGGAATGGCCATATTTATCTCTGTCTCTTTCGGAGTTTTTATATTCCTAGGAAATATAATATTATTGATTTAATTCAGGTCTTAATAAGATCAACTGACGAGGCAAGGCAGAGAAAGTATATTATGGGGGTGAGGAGGTTCTGTAAGGGTGAGGTCATTTGAAAAGGGTTGGTAGTTTGGACTAGGGTTTTGAATTAAGGAAAGAGAAAAACAATTTTTATCTATAAAAACTGAGTAACCTGTTTTTGTTTTGTTTTGTTTTGTTTTTTCTTAAGACTATAAGAATGGAGAACTTAGGGGATTATTTTCTTCCTGGGGCGTCCCACTGGGCAGCTTTCAGGTAGTATAAGACTACTGTAGATTGAGTAGACAATCTGGAAACCCCAGACTGCACAGGTGGTGAAAGGGGTAACACCCAGAATGAGCCAAAGACCAACTTTCCTTTCTTTACAGGATGACGTATGTCTAGCCCTGCTTTCTTCAACTGCTGGGTTGCCTCCATCTCCGATTTCCTGCTCATGAAGGGGGTCTGATAGAAAGAATACTGAGATAAACAATAATACACCTGTCATCCCAAAGTCTAGCTCTGTGGCCTTGAATCAGTTAAAAAGCACAGACTCTTAGACCCTAAACAACTGAGGGCTCATTTAGTCTCGTTTTCTTGACTTATGTATGAGGATATCAAAGATCACAGAAGTAATCTTTCAGCCAGATAGTTAGTAGCAAAACCATGACTATAACCCAGGCCATTTTATTAATGGGAGAAACCGCTTTCTTTTTGTCAACGCACGTAAAGAATTACATATAGGCAAATCTATTAGTACGGAAGCAGGGTCTATTGGCGGTCCATTCCCATGGACGAGAACAGGCCTAGCTAATGTCGGGGAGTGGAAGGCACAGGTTCAGGGCAAAGCAGGGTGGCAAAAGTAAGGGTGGCCAAAGCCTGGGGTGGCGAGCGCCTGGTTGGCCTGGGAGCCAAGGGTCCTTTGTTCTGAGGACTTATATAATTGGGGGGATGGGGGTGAAGAATTTACATATTGATTGACAGGTAAATGTGGTGCCAGCTTTCTGGGGCGGGGACAGGCCTACTCACATTTAGGCATGTGTCAGGGTCTGTTAGCCCAAATACTTATCTTGCTCCAGACTCCATTTGTTCATTTTGTTGTGAAACAGATACGTGACAGGAAGCACTAAATTAAAGTTGGGGCAGTTACCCAAAGTTATTTATGAACTCTTTCTGTAAGCATCAGGAACTCTCTCATAAAACAGATAGTGACCAGAGGTAGACAATTAACCTATGCTGTTTTACGGGCCTCCTCCTTTGGGTGCCGTGGACTCTCTCTTGCCTTCCAGGCCTTGCTTGGGATAAAAGCACAGTTTCAAAGGCGTTCTTTCCCAGAGTGTGGAGATGATACATAGAATTTCAAGAACTGCCACCCCGCCCCCCTCCCCTCCCCGCTGTGTTAGCACAGTGCTTCTGGTGATATTAGAACACTTGGCGATATTATTGGACCAGGCTCAAGACTGTTGAGTTAGTGGGGGGACATGTCTCCTTCCTTCCTGCCTTGGTTTGCTCTTCATTCTACCTAAGTGATAAAAGGTATTTCCTGGCAACCAGGATGCTAGACACCAGCCAGTAATAGCAGTGCAGTCTCAGAGTTCTTCCTATGCTGTTTCCTGCCTCAGTTTTATTCCTTATTAAGTGCTCCTTCTGCCTGTATAGAACCTCTTACTTGGTCAGGAAATTCAAAATTCTGCTTTGTATTCCTCATTTTAAAAATGGGTATTTATGTCTATATGAAAGACTAATAACACCCATTGTCTTTTGAATGAGACAGATCTGAGTTTAAGTCTCAGCTACAGAATTCACCTGTGTGAAATTTGGCTGGTTAATATAAATTTTCAAATTCCTGGCTATAAAATGGAGATAGGAACTACCTCATGGAACTTCCGTCACTATTAAAGGGTATGACGATATAAGGTTTTTGGGTAAAACTGTTAATGACTTTTAAAAAATAGTTTATTTGTGTTGTTTGTATACATTGGATTATTTATTTTATTGATGTTGTTTATATTTGTTGCTATGGTTTGCATGGTGTTTGGTGAAGAAACAAGAGAAGAACTGGGAGGAAGAAGAGGAGGAAGAGGAGGGAGCAAGAGAAAGGAAGAAAAAAGGAGGGAAAGAGAAAAGGAGGAAAGGAGGAAAGGAGCCTGATTGGGGGGGGGGGAAGGAGGGAAAAAGAAGATGGAGAAGAAGCAGAAGTGGGAAGATCTGTCACCAGAGCTTATATTTCAGATGAATAATCAAACCTTCCAGCTATGTCTCCACTCTAAACTTAAGATGGAGAAGGTACAAGTGACAGAGTATTCTTTATCTTAAACTGAATGTCCTCATCCTCTGAGGGAGGGAGATCTTGAACTCACGCTTTTGGAATTTGCATTATCTAATGCTTTAGCTCTGCAGGTGCTGGATGGGTTTACTTGAGAAACAAAGGAAGCATTTTCCTTCTACAGTAGAAGAATTAATTGGAACTTGGCAGACTGCTACCTGATAATTCATCTCTGAAGAGAAAATTAGATACAATTTAAAAAAAGTACACAATGAAAGACTTCTCTGGTACTGAGTGTAGAGACTTCTATCATGGTTACAAATAACACTAAAGTGTATCTCCAATTGCTTTTTCAAGGCCTAAGTGAAATCTAATTCTACATGTTTCTTATGTCTGAGGAAGGATAAAGAAAGGCTAGAGATAAAGTAAACTCGGAATGGTTGTCCTGTTTGAAACTGAGAATATTTAAAAACATATCTATTGCAAAAAGATAAGCTAAAATTGCTCTAGAATTACTTTCTGGCATTCGTTAGGCTTACTTTTAGGTTTTTTTTTTTTAAATGCTATTACCTTTCTAGCTTCATAACTCAAAGAGTGAGTGAGGTAAATAGAAAGAACACAGTAAAGGGTTTTTTTGCGGGGGTGGGCAGGGGATGGAGAAAAAGTATGCTAGCAATAGACAAGAAAACACCGACCTTAGCAATAGCTGAAAACAGCAATGGAAACGGGCATGAGCCGGGGGTTAGAGGTATCTCTCAACATTATACCTGTCAAAACACTCCCCTCAAGGGCCTCTTAAAATCCATATCTGAAAAACAGTGCAAGTGGAATTGCAGTGATTTGATTGCATCAAAGGCAATCTTTCCTGTTAAAATCTTAATGCTTATTTCCTAGGCAATGCCTCTCACATCTCATTTTGAAATGATCTAAGTTGTGACATCTAAGCCATGACCCAAGCGTTTAGTAAGCTGTTCTTTTATTTATTTATTTTTTAAATTAAAAAAAGCATCTTTGTTAAGAATTTGGAGAACTTCAACATTTTCAAGGCTAAGACATTTGAACACCTATGTACATCCTAACATCCATGAAGTCATGGTACTTGTAATTTTGCTCTTACACTAATAAAAGTTATTGTTTTCTTAGTTCAATAAAAGTTTAATAATAAATCTATAATTAAGAGGATTGCTGGGGGAGAAAGGTATAAGAGGACTAAATGGTAATGGAAAAAGTACAAAAACATTAAATCAAAAAATAAAATAAAATGATAATAAAAAAGAAACAAAGAGGATTGTGTTCAGAACAAAAGGCCATTTTAAAATTTTGAAATAAAACTTTTATCCCAGAATTTTCTGGGAAAATGCCAAGAAATAGAAATGGAAAGACAGATGGAATTTTTTTTTCCTGCCAGTGAGTTGACTAATCTAAAAAGTAACTGCGAAATCTTGGAAAGTGTAACTACCCAACAGAAGAAAAGCCATGTTCCTATCAACAAAATGCTTAGGTCCCATAAGAATGGCTCAGATGTCCAGTCTATATATTTGTCTTGGGACTAGAACTACTCAAATACATTAATATCAGCCAATTGTAATTAACAGAACAAATGATCTCTCCAGATCACTCCCTCTTCTTTTCACAGCAATATTTAAAACCAAATTAATGTAGAGTGGGAGTCCACGTGATGCCCAAAGGAAAATATAATACCAGACGATCTCTAAATTTAGGTTACTTCAAGCCAAGGGCTCTACTCAGCTATGAGGGACTTCAGAAAGAAAGCTTCTTGGGAATTACCCAGCCCAAATATTTCAGTGATGTATTGGACCATGAAGCAGAAAAACTCACCCCAGAATGAACTCTGGAAATCTGATAGGGACAGTGTTGCAAGCGATTGAGAATACAGGCTTTGGACCATGTCTTTATAAAGATCTTCAGATGTGGTTAGTGCAGTACCATGTAAACACTTGGGAGGAGAACAATTCAACCATATCAGGGAATAAGAAAGGGAGCAGAAAGATGAGTTAGAAATATTGAGGTTCTTCAGACCAGATTAACTGAAGTTTGCACTGGGCACTTAGAAGTGGAGATGAAGAGAAATAGACAAATTTAAGATACGTTGTGGTGGCATATTCATTTGAAATTGCTGATAAACTGGATGTGAAGTACAAGAGTAAGTGAAGAAGTAAGGATGTCCTCTAGTTTTTTGTCCTAAGAAATCATTGGATGCCATCTATTAGTTGCAAAACTCTGGGCAAGTCACCTTACCTCTTATTTCTTGTTTCTTTATTTGTAATTTAATGATATATCTCATGCATAGGCATGTTAAGAAGATCAAATCTGTTAAAATATATGTGAAGTACTGAGATATGTGTATTTGATATTATATTCTCTTGATGCATGGTGCATTTGTGAAATTTATTATTTTTTGTAACAATGACACTCATGGGCACTGCATCCAACCCAAGAAGGTATCATCACCAGTAACCTCTGCAGCCTGTTTCCCTGCCCCTCTGCTATCCTTCTGCTGTCCACTCCCACTACGAAAACGATTCTCTTACAATTTTTAATGTACTTTAATTTTTAATTAATAATTGTATTGTATACATTTATGCACAATGCATTCTTATTTCACTCAGTATTGAACTTTACAAAAAAATATTCTTGGGCTTATTTTTTCATTCCATGTTCTAGTTCCAAGATTCATTCATGTTAAATTGTCTTTAGTTGTAGTTCATTCATTTTTATTGCTCCAAAATATTCCATTGGGCACTGCCATTTATTAATTTTTCTATTTGATGTACATTTGGGTTATTATCAGTACTTTGCTATTTTTTAAAGGACTGCTATGAATATTTTATAAACATTTCTTTTTGCACATATGGGAAGTTTGTGTCAGGTTTACCTTGATATTCAAAGTATGAGCTGGCTGACAGGATGAGAGTGAACATTACCTAGGACCTTGCTTGAATCTTCGTTGGAGCCTAAAAATTTGCAGTTTACCAAGGTCCCTGTTTTATTTATATGCACATTAAGGGTTGAGAAATACTGTAGGAAGGGAATGGCTGGGTTATAGGCTCTAATAACTTTCAGCTTTACAAGATAATGCCAAATTATTTACGTAAGAAGTTTTACCAATTTACATTCCCACCATTAAACAATAAGAACAGTTATATCCCCTTCAATCTTTTAAATTGTCAGACTTAATTTTTGACAACTAAATAGGCAAAAATGATGGCATTTTTTGACATTTTCGTGGCTTTCATTAGTTTTCTTAACGTTTAATGAGTTAAATTTTTTTTTTTTGTCAGTGTTTTCTGTCAAATCTCTATTCAGGATTGGACCCATTTTAAAATTGGAATGTTTGCCTTTTTTTTAAATGATTTTGTATGCTTCTTTATTTACTATTGTTATTAATCATTTGTACTTTATATACATGGTAATAATCTTTTAGTTTCTGCCTTTTCATTCACTTCCTTTTACACTATTTTTTCATAAGTAGGTTTTGTTTTGTTTTGTATGATGATGTAGTCAAGCTCATCGATATCTTCCTTAATGACTTGTCTTAAGGAACCATTTTGACTCCACAACAGAAATATTTCACCTATCTTTTCTTCTAAACCTTTTAAAGTTTTGTGCTTTATATACAAGTTCTTAATCTACTTGGACTTGATTTTTGTAAGAAGAATCCATCATTTTTCATCAGGTATGTCTTGGCTCTTCTTTGGGTATTCTTGGTTCATTGCCTTTCTACCTACATTTTAGAATCAGTTGTCAAGTTCTCTCTCACACACACATGCACACACACACAGACACACTGAAAAACAAAACAAAACAAAATAAAACCTTCCTGCTATCAATTTTCCTATAGTGTTTACCCTAGTAAATCACTGCAGACAAAAACACCCTGGAACTGTAGTTTTCAGAGTCTCTTGCCCAGCACAGAAAAATGTAAAAAATGGCATTGACTCTGAAATTCAATAGGTAAATAAAGGGCACTTTCATGATTTCTATTAATCTATCTGTAGAATATTTTTCATTTTCTATGTAGGCAATCATATGATCTGGAAAAAAATTAGAGTCTTCTTTTCTTTTTTAAATTCTTAATGCATTCCATTTCTTTTTGTATTGTGCTGGCAAGTTCTGCTAATACACTGTTGAAAATAGTGATAGCGAAGCCTGGCTTAGTTGGTTAGAACATCGTCCCGGTAAGACAACATTGTGGGTTCAATCTCTGGTCAGGGAACATACAAAAAGCAACCAGTGAATGCATAAATAAGTGGAACAACAAATCAAGTATTTCTCTCTTTCTCCTTTCCTCTTTTCCTCTAAAATTAATAAATAAAAAATTTAAAAATACATTGAAAAAGAAATAGTGATAGTGAATATCTTTTCTATATTCTATATCTCAAAGGAAATAACTCTTAATTAAATTAAATCATTTTCACATTAATATCTAGTTTTTTTAAACAGAATTGAAGGCTATAAATTATATTCGAATTGCTAGTATCACAGAATTAACCTCATTTCTGTATACAATATTTTCACTATTATTTGTATTACATGGTTAGCTCTCTATTCAGATGTCTTCTTTGACCCATAAGTGGTTTGGAATTTTCTTAATTTTTAAATATATGACAACTGTCTTTTTTGTAAACTTCTGATATATTTTTTAATTGAAAGTGAGACATATAAGCTACCTATTCTTTGAAATTTGTTAAAACAAATTGTTTTATGGCCAAGTATAAAATTAATTTTTATAAATGCTCTATTTGAACTTCAGAATCATGATCTCTAATTTTTTAGTATAGACTAGTATATCTGTTCATTAAATTAAGGTTGAAAATTTTGTAATTCTTATCTTTTATACTTTTGCTGATTTTTAGTCTGTTTGAATATTAATAATTTAAAGAAATGATTTGAAATCTATCACAATGCTATTAAAGTTTTTCAGCATCTATCTAGAGTTATTAATTTTCTATGTACATTTTGATACTATTTCATTATTCACAAATATATTTAAAAATATTTTTTCTGTTATATCGAACTTTATTTTTGGTTGTGACAATGTGACATTTTCATTGCTAATAATGCATTTTCTCTTAAAGTAAATTTTGTCTGATACAACTAGAGATATACTAGATCTTTTGCTAATAGTCACTCAATATATTCATTATCAGTGCAAACTTTGGTAGGGGAGGAACTTCTTGGTCTTGTTCATCATGGAACCCCTAACACCTGAACCATCCCTGGAGCGTAGCAGATCCCCAGTTCCTTGTTTAATAAATTAATGGAAAAGTTACAGGTGGAGGCACAACAGACAGTTGTTAATTCTAGTTTAAAATTTTGATAAATAATTTTTATTCTTATGATAAAGATGTTTTATGATAAAAGATATTAAGTCTATCTAAGAAGTTTCAGACTCATTTATGACAAAGGGACAGAGTACCTAATGCTAGTCTTGAAAGACGTGTAATTGCTTCTAAGTGGAAGTGGCATAGATTCCAGGAAGAACGGACAGAGTTTTCATGCAGATCGGAGAAAAACTGGCTGCAAATTGGCAAGTATAATTGCAGTATCAGGTGATTCAACACGGGGCAGAGCAGGGCCTGGCAAGGCCTTTTAACAGGTGGGGCTCTAGAGGTAACTGAAGACCAGGCCACAGAGGGCCTTCGGTATACTGACCCTTGGATGCTGCACTGAAGAGCCTAAGTCACATCCCAAAATGATGGTGTATTGTCGAATAATTTTAAACAGATAAATAATAAAGGACCAACTTTATATAGGAAAACTCATTAAGATAACATTGTGGGTGATGAAGTTAGGCAAAACATGAGAGTCTTCAGAAATTTAGATGAAAATTGAGCAAATATGAAAATAAAGCAGTGGCAATGGGAATGGACAGCACTGTTTTTGTTTGTTTTTTGAGAGTATTTTTAATGGTAAGGTAGCCAAGGTTTTTTGCATTTTTTTTGAAACATATAATGTATTCTCTTGCAGAACAGAATGTACATTTTAAGGGAGTAAGACACACGTGTGGGTGATACTCTGTGGACCAGCCAAAATGAGAAAGAAGAGTCACTACAAAGTAGAAGCAGAATGATGGGGCTACCCAAGTAAGATACAGAGGCGCGGGGGTGCACCATTCTGTGTTGGCTAAATTTCTACTTTTCATTACCTGTGTTGTGCTCAATTTCATATATCTTATTGAGAAACAGAATCTATGAAATTCATGAATGAATAAATAATATAGCTAGGTAAATAATTTTAAATGCATTTCTATGTATTTCATATACTTACAAATGTCTATTAACTTTTATTGTTGTTTTTATATATATCTTCAGTTCTGGTAGTAAAGCTCCTTTAGAGTTTGCTTTAAATAAAGTGAGAATTTTTTTTTAACTTGTCAGTAAAATGTTAAGCAAGTATTAATTATGACTGCAAAATTCAACCAGAAAAAAACACTAAGGCCATCATTATTATAAAACTACAGCTATAGAAAAAGAAAACAAAAAGGGAACCCAAAACTTAAAAGATCACAAGCAAAAACAAAAGAAAAAAAACCGAAAAAAATCCCAGTCCTTTGTAAAACCAAACTTTTAACCTCTCCAGTGTTCCTGAAAACAGATATTGCCAGTTGGGGATCTTTTAACTAAGAAATCAACATTCGTCTGGCTCATTTAGTGGTCTGTCATCCATCTTAATTTTTTGTACTTATTAGGGCATGACAATTCCTCACAAACCTCAAACCCCCAATGCATCATAGCTCTCCTTCAATGTAAAGGTATAAGCTAGCCCTGATTTTCAAATGGAGATGTTGAGACTGAAGAGAGACTTTTCTCATTTTTCCATTTGTAGACCCAAAATCAGGGCATACAGTTAAGTCTCCTGTGAATCAGTTTTAGGAAAGAAAAAACCCGTATGCATCATTGCTTTAATCTATGATGTGATTGTTTATCCAGGACTCAAAAGGCTAGCATACCTAATGTGATGTATGTGATGTACATCTCACACGTCAGCCAGTCAACTCTGTCTTAATTGATGATGGGCCTTTGCTGATGGGCTATTTTACCAGTAGACAGAATTCACTAAGACATGTTCTGTTAAAACATATGCTTTAGAGATGTTTCCTTTGTTTTAGATACATTTGAGATTGTATGGAATGAGAATATTTTTGACTGCACAATGGCTCCCAACATATGCTTTATTGTCAACTAAATAGAGGTTATTGATGTAAATTATATGCCCTATGATTTCCCATTATATCAAACCATGGATATTCATAGCATAGCAAGCTGAGAGCTATTATTACTGAATTCTAAATTCTAACCCTATGGCTTCAAGACAAATATATTTTTTTAAAGTCTCACTTTCAGGAACTTTTATATACATTCTACATTTTCAGTCCTGGGACTTACCCATCATCTTTGCTTTACAACCAAGTAGTGATTGCTGAGACC
The DNA here is from genome assembly GCA_004026545.1 of Mormoops blainvillei. NCBI lineage: Eukaryota > Metazoa > Chordata > Mammalia > Chiroptera > Mormoopidae > Mormoops > Mormoops blainvillei. The sequence continues at coordinate 15,677 of PVJD01005744.1, forward strand.
TCAGCCACTTCTCATTCGACCGAACACCATCGCATATGACACATAAAATCAACAGGAATGAGAATAATAGAAAACACCCAAGCCAGCTGTGAGATTTAGACACTGTGATATCAGATGACCAAAATGTATTTTCAGATAATTCTAACCTTGGTCACAGTCCCTGGCTCACAGCTGCAAAAACACTTGGAGTTTTCTTGGTTAAGAGTGATAAAGATTTTTTGTTATGTTAATGAGGCACCTTTTGAAGAGCCCTCAGGTAACCTAAGGATATTAGGCCGCTGGTTGTCAGGAGAACCCTCCCTGTGATTAGAGGGCTGGAACTTTCTGTCCCCCACAACACCGGCTCTGGGAGGCAGAGGGGCTGGAGATCAATTTCAGTTGCCAATGGCCAATGATTTAATCAATTGCACCTAAGAAATGAAGTCTCTATAAAGCCCAGAAAGGACAGGGTTCAGAGAGCTTTGAGGCTGGTGAGTACTTGGAGCCCCTGGGGAGGGGCTGCTCAGAGAGGGCATGGAAGCTCCAGGCCCTTCCCCCATTCCTGGCCTTGTGTATTTCTCCCACCTGCTTGTTCCTGAGTTATATCCTTTTGTAATAAGTCGGTAATCTAGAACATAAACGACTTTTCTGAGTTCTGTGAGCCACTCTGCAAATTAATCAAACCCCAGGAGGGAGTATTGGGAACCTCTGATTTATAGTCAGTTGGTTGGAAGTACAGGTAGACCTGGGATTGTTACTGGCATCTGAAGAGGGGATGCAGTCCGGTAGGACTAAACCCTTAACATGTAGAATCTGACATGGTCTCCTGGTTAATAGTGTCAGTATTGAGTCGAATTGTGGGACACACACTGGATGTCCAGAGAATTGCTTGATGGTGATGAGGAACCCTTCACCTCATGAACTGGAATTGGGATCTGGACACTTTTAAGTACATGACGTAAGGTGCGTTTAAAAATCCTTTGGAAATGGATGCTAGAAGCAGACTGTTTGGTAGGAAATTCTGTTTCACGGGAGTAAAATATTGCAGGTTAGAGATATTTTTTGAATGTTAATCTATTATAGTGATATGTTCTGAGAAATTCATCTTTAGGCAATTTCGTCACTGTACGAGCACCAGAGAGTGCACTTGGACAAACCTAGACAGCACAGCCTACTACACAAACAGGCCACACGGTCTAGCCCACTGCTCTGATGCTGCAAACTTACACATGTTACTGTGCTGAATGCTTTAGGTGAGGTAAGTATTTATGTGTATATAAACATATAAAAGGAACAGTAAAAATGCAGTACAAAAGATAAAACATGGTACCCTTGTACCGGGCACTTACCCTGAATGGCGCTCGCAGGACTGAAGGCTGCTCTGGGTGAGTCAGTGAGTGAGTGGCGAGGGAATGTGAGGGCCTAGGACATTACCGCCCACTGCTATAGGCTTTATAAATGCCGTACACTTAGGGTCCACTAAAGTCACAGGAAAGTGTGAGATTAAATCAAGCATAAAAGAAAATGATGAGACACAAACATGAGATGTATGAGGCTGATGCTGGCGTAATATGGGATTCTCTTTCACAGGACACTTTTCAATAAGGAAAAAGAATATACTCTAAAATAATGATAAGAAGTATAGTGTGGTATATACATAAACCAATAACATATTTATTATAATAATCAAATATTGTGTACTATAAAAAACCATGTTCTGTATACTTTTATACGACTGGCACTGTGGTAGGTTTACTTGCACCAGCATCACCACAAACAAAGGAGCCATGTCTCTTTAACAGACATATAAGGCTACGGCATTATAATGGCCATGAGACCATCAGGCAATAGAAAATTTTCAACTGCATTATAATCTTATGAGACCACCATCATATATGAGATCCATTGTTCACTGAAATATCATTAGAGGGCACACGACTATATTTTATACACAAGAGATACACATTTTATAAGAAGTCAAACACAGTGATGCCTTTTGCTATGTTTTATTTTGCTATTAGCTTGTTAAACATAACATGCAAGTAATAAAAAAGAAACATACACATGACTTAAAGTGAAAAATAATTCTAGAAAAGTTTCTCTAGATAACTATATAAATTCTCAATACTAAATATTCTGCTTTGAATGTATGTGACTTCATCAATTTTGTTTAATATTTTTGAAAATCATTGGTCTCAAAATTTATCACCTACTCTTCAGTTTAACGAATTTGAATGTATTAAGAAAATTTGATTCAAGGTAGTAAACATTCCTATGTATGTATTCCATGCTTTGGGGCACATTATGTTAAGATTTGAAATTATAAAACTGGCTGACTTCCATGCAACCAGGAAAAGGCTTTGCACATTATTTGATAGTAGAGATGTAAAAAACACTAAATTTACAAATAAAGCATTAAGTTGTTGTATGTGTGGATGTATGTGTCTGTGTGATGAAATAGGCCTGCTTTTCATCTTTGCTTTTTAAAATAGTAGTAAAATGTTCACAAAACATTTTGTTTCAGAATTTAAAATTCATGGAAGTAATAAACAACAACTACAAAACTGAACACTATGAAAAGCAACACACCAAAAAGTATAATCATAAAATGTTGCTCCAGGATACACCTTAGTATGATTGAAATTAGCAGGTGTTAATTAACAGTGATTTCATTTGCTACACGTAGACATGCATACATATCCGGTGGCAGGTTGGTGTGGGTAATGTTATTGCCATCCAAACGCAAATGCTTGATCTTGGAGTAGGATAATGGTCCTAGGATCTTACAGAAGCTTTTTACGTCAAACTCTGGAAATTAAAGAATGAAGAACATTAATCATTTTGTTATTACACAAGCTTAAAACAATCATTAAAAATAATTCTCAAGTCCATGATTTCTAACAGATTTCTTCCCATTTAAAAGAGAAAAGAACAAGTCACTTATTCTGTGTCTCTTTGAATTCGAAGTTATTTTTAAAAGGTTTCAAACTACAAAATGATACAATAATGTTTAATAAAATAACTATGGTGGATCAGAAGAGTCAATGGAATTTTTCTAAGAACAATATTTATTTTAAGTTCTTGTTTTTAAGAAAGGCAACTTTAGAGAGATATTGAATACATATCAGTGAATCATATCATCTAAGAACTTTTAGAAATAGTTAGCTTGAAGATATGTAAAACTGCTGCTGTTGTATGAATAATCTCATCAACATGAGAATCCTGAGATTTTGTATCTTGAAATGAGGGGTTAACTAGATGACCTCTGAATAAAGAGTTTTCCAACAAGTGCACGCCATGACACATTCAAAACTCCAAGGCAAAAAAACAAGTCATGCAATGTCCACCACCTGAGCCGCGTCCTTTTCTGTGGTCAGAAAACTGCCACAAGAGGAAACATGATTTAGTTTTTAATGAAAACGAAGACCGTTACAAGGTTGGCGCGTTTATACGTGTACAGAGCAGCTGGCTGCAGCTACCCGAGTCTGAGTCTGTTTCAGATCAACCTTATCTGGCCCTTTATCTTGTTATTTTATTTTTTTATTCTCAGATTCTAGTTGACAATGACTTCAGCAGAAGCCCAGACACACTCTGCTCCTTAGCTCTATGATGCTGTCTTAAATATTTCATTAGTCAAATTCCAGGGATCTTTGTTATGGTGCCTACTGCTGAGAAAGTATGGAGCAATGGGAAAAACACAAGCCTAGGTCTATGTTAATTTCCGGGCTTTGCCATTTACCAGCTGGATGGCTTTGGAATATACACCTGATCTTCTTGTTAGATACAGTGTATTTATCACACCACATTGCATGAAGATTAAATTAATTAAGGTATGTAAAGCACTTTCACAGAGTGCTAGCACATAATATGTACTAAATAATTATTGGTATTCTTTAACTTTTGGTCTTCTTTCCAAACTATGTCATATTAGGAAGTTCTGTGATTGGGCTAGTGCTTACACTTGCAAGTCTGAAATATGAGAAACAGTTTTTGACTATAGATTTCCTCATGGTGGAGAAACAGTAAGGGGCTCTTTTGTCTAAGAAAATGTAGACAATTGGTATACATAAGTATTATGTGGCAAAATAAACTAAATTGAAGACATCTGTGCAAAGACAAATGACAAAAATACCTGAAATGTATATGCCTAAATGTCAAGGATAAGGAAAAAAGGTAACTACTCATATTTCCAAATGACCACTGTGGTAGGCAGTATGGTTTCAGTCTCAGCTTGGCACTGAGTGGCTGTCAGCCTCTCCCATAGATCACTTTCCCATCTTCCACATTGGTTCTTCCTTCTTTCACTCACATGATGAAGCCTGGTCTTTATCCCTTCTAATTTTCTCTTCCCTTTCTTACCTCAAAGGAGGAGGTGACCCTACTCCTATTGCTAATCTCTGCCCACCGCGTCTAAAAAGATCTCTACAGCCCTCAAACATTAGCATTTTGGCCAGTGAAGTATCCTTCCTCCTAACCACAAATGTTTATAATGTGGGACCACATATTGGCACACAGTGAGTTTCCACTAGAAACAACTATAAGGGTTCAGCTCTGGTAGCTTGACTATATATTACATGACAAGCAAATTTCCTGGATATAAGAAAGACCATGTGGCATTTTGGGGTTAGCAGTCATGGTGTCCTTCATGAGAACATCCCAACCTTCCTAGGAGTTACGGGGAAGTATTACAGAATTACAAAGTATCACATTAATAAGGCACACTGTAATTTTTCTAATAGGAATGTCAATATTCTTACCCAGAATGCCAAGACAACCAACTTTCATGGCATCACAGTGCTCAATTTCAATAGATTATGTTGCAAATTTGATTGATTTATGTGTGAATCAGTGCTTTCCACCTGATCTTTCATTTAGAAAGTTTATCCAAGAATCATAGGCTTCCCTTCTGCCAAACTCTGTTAAAGAGTAAGGTGGGGAATGATAAATGTCAATTTCCCTAAATCTGTATTGCTTAAATAGAAAAATGTCCCAGAGGACAAGAAGAGTATATAAACAGTCCAAGTGAGTCAGGTCAAATTCCCACCCAGAAGATAAATGAAAAATAAACTGTGGCATCAAGAGAAAGGAAGAAGAAACTGTGGAAAAATCAAGTAGGGTAGAGGGTTGTGTATAAGAAAAGGAGCTCTGTAACACTATTTTTAAAATGTTCTAAATCCTTCTCATATTCCTTCCCTCCTTAATCTTCTTCACAGCCTTCATAAGAACATTGTGAAGCCACACACACCATAACAGGGGTAACAGAGATGGACAATAGTCTTGATGGCAGAGCACTATGTTGAGTCCCAAGTAAACATGTGGGAGAAGACCACAAGGACCTACCGGCTGCTCTGGGATAAGCAAGGGGGAGGCTTGAATGCCCCTGCTAGTTGTGCCTCCTCTGCACTTGTTTGGGTCCCCTCACCTAGATCTTGCCAAGAAATGAATGTAGGACACAAACCTAAGTCACGGAGGAGGCAAATAATAAGTAAATATTAAGTGATAACACAGTAGGATTAATCAGCCCAGAGTATTATGTTAGAAGAAATTAGTGATTAAATTCTTTGATCCTAATGGTTTCTTATCTGAACACACCAAAGAAAGGCCAGGTATCAGATAAATAATTGAGCTAGGATTCTTCTACATTTGAATTAGAGAGATGTTTTTGGCATTTTTATTATTATTTTTTTAATGGAGCCAGATGCGATATTTTTGTTGCACAACTTAGGCATTTAAAAACTCGAGGATACATCAATCAAACAAAGGCACAACTTTCTACTTACTTTGAAGTTCGTTGACCTCCAGGTAATAGTTTTCAAGGTTTTCATTGACAGTCGGTATGCTTTTAAGCTTATTATAGGAGAGATCCAGCTCAAGCAGGGATGACACATTAAAGGAATTTCCAGGTATTCCACCATCGGCCAGTTCATTATGAGATAAACGCAGATACTGCAGTCCCTTAAAACGCTTGAAATACTCATCAGGAATGTTGCTGATCTTATTGTTGTCTAGATAGAGAGTTAAAAGAGACACGGGGAGACCAGAAGGCAGTTTGGATAGCTGATTGAAGCTCAAGTCAAGGTACTCGAGCGACTTAAGGCCTTTAAAAGCAGATGAAATGCCATCATCTTTCAGCTGATTGTGTTGAAGATGGATGAAGGTCAGGTTTACCAGTCCTTCAAAAGAGCCAAGCTTCGTGATCTTGTTATTAGTAAGCTGCAGGTCCTCCAGAGATTTGGGGAGGGGGCCCACCGATTCTGTTAGATTGTTGTAATTTATATGCAGCTTCTTCAGCTGTTTCAGTTTAGAGAAAATTCTTCCTTTTATCTTGGAATTTTCAAGAAGGTTATGATCTAGAATGAGCCACTGTAGATCGGTCACATTTTCAAAGGCCTTTTCATCAATACGGTCAATCTGGTTATGCCTAAGGTAAAGGTACTTGATCCCGGGAGGCACCATTGGCACACTTTTCAGTTTCAGCTCATCGCAGTACATGGCCGTTGGATAGCTTGCAGGGCAGTTACATTCCGGTGCGCAGTTTGGTGAGGATTGCCCATACATCGACAGTGGGAAATCGTAGTCATCATAGTACTGGCTGCTGGCACCGCCGATAAGTGCCAAGACGAGGGTAAACGCACCTAGATTCATTGTTGGCAAATGTTTTGAATCCTAAATAAAGTGGAAACATATTATGAAATAGTCTGCTTTCAGGAAAAGGAAATTAGGTTTGCAATGTTAAATATATTAGAAAATGATGTTTCATTATTTTGTAGTGTTTGTGTGTGTACACCTAAGAAATGCATTTTTAATTTTTATTTCAGTATGAGGATAAGGATGTAGATTTACAACCTGTGAGGTGGTGAACAGGCTTCGGGTTAGATTGCATACACCTGCGCCCCCTTCTGGGCGAGTCAGGCTTAACCGTTGCAGTCAGTCTCTCCAGGTCCTTTCCTTAATTACATGCTTTTCCTGCAAGAGGTGTCTGGGTGGTGCCCATTGACTACTATGTTACAGTACTGCTTCAGAACACCCTTCAAAACCACAAAAATGAAAATGAGAAGACAACTGTAAAGTGTATCCTCTACCCTACCATTCGACATCATTAAAATATCTCATTAAGAAGACCCTTACTGGGAACATGCACAATCTGTGGCTTTGCTTGAATGAAAGCTGTTCTTATGTGTGTGGCCGGAGGTGGGGGTCCGGGGAGTACATTCCTTTAAGAATGTCTGGTTATTGTTGCTGGTTCTTGGTGGGGTGGGTGTGGTTGTTACTTTAACTTTTGTTTAACATTCCATACTTTTAGGCACTTTACAAGGCTGTGTTCTAAAATTAATATTGAGTATATATTCAGAAAGAATGTTTACTAATCAGGGAAATATCACAAATATTAAACACATTTAATATTAAATATTTAATAGAAACATATATTCTTTTCCAAGCTTTGAATTACTTTTCCTTTCTGTCAATGACTCATAAGTTCTCTACTTTCTTCATGCCAAAATTTAAGAAGGCATGGTTTACTTATTTGGACTTTAGTAGGATTCTCCTACAGAATGGAAGTGGAAGAGCTCTGGGTATTGAGGAAAGTCTGTATTTAACAGTGGCATTAGGGGCCATGTAAAAAAAGATAAAAATGAGAATATAATTAAAAACAATTTGTAACAATGATCTAGTATGAACAGGTGAGGCTGAATACAGTATATTTTAATTGCTGGGGGAAGTACAAGGTCAGGAATTTAGGTTAAGGGCAATAGAATGTAAGAGTTGGACTTTTGTAGAGTGAAGAGCTATGGCTGAGGAGAAGCTGGTAACTGAGTGGGAAATCCTTAATGTGAAACAGGCTCCACATTCCAATAGATACCATAAGGCAGTATGTCTCCTGTGAGCAGGATGGTTTAAGCTGTTGGATCTATGGAGTTTGGGATAAGCAGGATTTTTAGTATCAAGAAGTCGAAACATCTTTGCTTTAACTTGGAATTAAAAGGCACCTTATTTTAGCAGATGAAACAGTAAAAAAGGTGTTAGAAACACTCTTATAGTTAACACAATGTAATTTGTAACCAGAGTCTTAGTATATTATTTCCTAAGATAATGATGGAGTAACTTAATTTAGCTGACAGGACTTGGCCATGAGAACAATTAATATTGCTAATGTATATATAGGATTCTTTATGTTACAGTATGTTAATGTTGTAAAGATTTGCCTTGCTTTATTAATAAGCTGCTAATTTATTTTAATTCAGTATACCCTAAAATAGATATAGTAACTATAATGTATTGAATAATGATAAAAATGCTTTCATATTTTTTGGCAGAGTAAAAATAAGGGCTCTGAATTCAAAGAGAATTTGTATCCATAAAAGGACTCCACTATGAAGGAAAAGTGTGCTTTATTTACTTTCCCCAGTTTTGCAAATACCTGTGGTTATGGAGGAAATGCTTTTTTTGAGAAAATAAATTATGCTTTCCAAAATTTCTTCAAAACATGTCTATTCAAACATACATCCAAAAACCCAAATCTTTAAAATTAACAGAATAGAAATAAGTAATCCATAAGAGGTTCTAAGTTCTTTAGCTTACAACTTATAACAACATAAAATATTTATGGCAAATAGCAACAAACTGTGACAATATATGTGAGGCAAAGTATTTTTAATACTGGTTGAAATGGTCTTTCTTTGCTGCAAAGTTAGTTCTAACAATACTAACATACATAACTCACTAGCATAAAATAACATTTTAATTGCCATACATTTTCACTGTCTAGTTGAAATATTTTCTCATTCCAACCCTGAAATTTTTTGTAACTTCCTTTGCCAAGCAACATAGCATACACTGTATAAAATTTATCTCAAATCTATAAATCATGGAAAACATATTAAGAAAAGTGTGAAAGTAAATGCTCAAAACTATGGATTTGCTGTTGAATAGCAATTGGCAAAGTTACTCTGGAATTTTTTCTGTTCCTGTTACAATAAACACTGTCCCAAACAGTCAGCGTCCCCGGTGTTATAGTTAAAACAGTGCTTACCTTACTGTCTTGACTCTGCTTTCGTTAATTCTTAAAGCAGATGCACTATGGTCAAGAATCCACCAATATATGCTGTAAACTCTGTCAGGACGGAACTGGCTGCCAGATTCTTAGTGATACAAGAGCTGAAGAGGGGAAAACCCAGCCCAGTTACGCCAGTCTCTGAATGGAGTTATGTCATTGTGGGGATCTTGTGGTGTGGCATGTGAACGCTCTGCTCTCTAACGAAGTGCAGGTGGACGTGGTAAGGACGGCCCAGTACATTCCCTATGGAATGGGAGAGCGATACGTGCTTCACTAGCCAGAATGCCATAGCTTTTAACCAAAAATTGAGTCCTGCTATAAGGGAGGCATCTAGAATGAGAACATTTCTCTTACAAATCTCTTCACTTTTGTAGCTGTGGCAAAAATTAAATGTGATTCTCTCAGCCAACTCCCATGTTCATCTAAAGGTCTCATAAAATAAAAACAGCATAAATAACTTCAGGAAAATACAAATGAACAAACTCAAAGGAATTGAATGCTTTTGCCCATTACTCTTGAAGTCTATATTGATTTATTAGGACTAACAATTTTTGTCCAGAAAAGTAATTTACATTAGTTTCTGGAACAGGAAAATTACTTCATTTACACTCTGATAAAAATGATAAATATCAACCTTTCCAGCTTACTTCAACTATTCAGGGGACACACTTTATGTTTTTCAGGTCTGGAACCAATCAGCCATGTTCTGCCTGTTTCTTATTTTGTGGATTTAATTTAGGAATTCATCCAAAACCTTACTTAGGGATAGTATTCTATAGCTTAATGCCAAAAAACATTAAAACATTTAAAAAGTATACTAAAAATATCACAAAGCAATAATCTTTCACTCTGTCACTGCATACTAGGAATATACTTTTCCCAAAACTTAAAATTATGCAATATTGTAAGCCCCCAAAGGCTCAGTTTGTTATATCTTTTATTGTCAATTTCTGATGCATGCTTCTAACAAATGAGAGATCTACTCATTTACTTGCCTATTTCATTTTGTGATTGTATCAGCTGTATTTATAGGACTTTTGTCCTCTGAAATTTTCAATTACTCAGATTTGTAAGAACTCTTAGAATCAGACATTTTAATGTAGGTTGCTACATTGTAAGAATTTATTCCCTTGAAATAATTTAAATATGTCACTGTGTAGCTACAAAACTCCAAAAAACTATTTAATCTTCATGACCACTGATGCATTTGCCTTAAAATTAATATTAGAATAAATGCCTTATCTTTACCATAGAACCATTAGAAAACAAATAACAATCTTCTTCAAAGTAACTCATAGAATTATAAGGTGATTCATAGCATATTTTATTATTATTATTTTAGGAAAATTACAGAAAGACCTTAGTTTTACGATAGAAGAAATGAATAAACTTAGGGGAAATGAAGAAGAAAAAAAAAAGACATATAGACCAGTCTCATAATTAAGTGGCTCATTGTAAGAGGATAGTTAAAACAATGTAAACATTAACTTTGAATGTGTTAAATTATATAATCTGAGATTTTGTTTCAAAGATTTCAACTATCTACTCCTAGGATTTTTCTTTATGAAGCAATAACTATTTTTTCTAACTTTAAATTTTATGCTTTAAAATCCATGTAATAATTATCACATTTTCAGAAGTAGAAGTGGAGGCTCAGAAAGTCTAAATAATTTACTAAAAGTCACTTAAGTAAATGGAAGAACAAAATCATAAACACTTTCAGTAATTGGGAAGAGGGTGAACAGGGAGCTAAGACAAGGTAGTTATTATAATCAGTTTGAAATATTTTATAGGCAATATTAGTATCAATTGAGAAAACACTGAAATATTAACGAGGAAATAGTTTTTAAGTGGCACAAATTAAGCAATAGTTTATTTCTTTGTATATCGCGCACGCGCACGCGCGCGCGCACACACACACACACACACACACACACACACACACACACACAGAGCCACATCTACACTTTAGGCCTCTGGGTGACAAGTGAGCTTTCCACCTGGTACCTGGAGATTCAGGTCGTTTGTGGTAGCTGAAGTGACAATGTCAGTCCTGGAATAGGAAATAGTAGAACCAGATTTTGAGGAAAGAATCCATACAGATTAGAAACTTTCTCAAGCAAACTGCCAGGAGTAAAAATGAAAAAAATATATATGTAACTTGATCGCTTCAGTGTCTTCATTTTTAAGATGGATATGGTGATGTCTGTAGGAAAACATGGGTAACAACAGACACCAGGTGTATGTATAATGCTATTGGTATAAGGCTTGGCATAATATAAGGGGTTGATACATTAAAGTGCTTGCTATCTTATAGGTGTTATTATTCATTGAGTCATTGAACCACAGATTTGGAATAAATATCGGAGATTATCTAATCGATGGTTTCGATTAAACAAATTCTTTGTCAGGTCTTTTTTTCTGATGTGACAGTAATGTGTTAGCAGTACTCCAGCCGAACTGCAATGCTGCTCTCCGTTTTGGGTAAATGGTTGGCAACCGGAGTTTCTCACTCTGTGCATAGTGATGTGTGACAGTGCGTCTACATAAGTGAAGTCACCTGAAAGCATAGCATATACCAACATATAATAGCAATTCTTTATTATAAGAGGAGGGAGTTCCATTTTTATCACCTTGTGTGTTGGGTTTTAGAATTCAACTTTTTCTCATTATAAATTTCATAAATGTAGCTTGTTTTTGCTACATTTGCTATTCATTTTGCTGTTCATTTGGAGAATACAGGGAAAAGGAAGAAAAAAAAACTTTAGTACATTTAGAGAGTACTTACAGGAAAGATGAAAACAAATATTCTAGCCCAAAGATAATCATCTTTTGGTGTTTTTTTTCCTTAGGGTGTGAGTGTGTATACATACAAACTTATAGATATTTTCATTTTCACAAGAATATTACATTATGCTTATAGTTTTGTATCCTTTTCCACATAAAAATTAGTGGATACTTTTACACATCATTAAATATTGTTCTCTAAAGTCACTTTATGTACTATATTAAACTCTGTTATATAGATGTACCATAATGTAGTGGTCAGTTTTTAATATTACAATGCAGAGTTGCTTTCTTTTAATTTGCAAAGCTGCACAGGCAATGGAATTTTATTCTTTAAATTAGTTGTACCAGATCTGTCTACTCTGCTTTTCTCAATAGGCATATTTTAAAATAAAAATAGCTTTTTAGTAAGTGGTTTGTGTTTTCTAATCAGACAATAAAGGTGTGGATTAGGTTTTTTCTCTCCTTACATCAATCTTATTAGCATTCTTAATTTTAGCATTTCTCATGAGCCATGAAACTAGCTTTCATCCTCATAGTCCTTATGCCCGTGTGGGTGTATATTTTTAAACTCATTTTAGAATTACTTTCAGTACTCTTGGCATTTTACATAAAATATATATTTAAAATTCTCAATAATAGGTTTTAATATACTACTGCATTATTTTATTTGCATTATAAAAATAATATACATCAGTGGTAAAACATGCTGAAACACTTAACACCTTACCAGGATATAAGGTTAAAACAACCTGTAACCCAACTGAATTTCCAATCCCATTCCCTATAGTAATCATTGTTTAGATTTTATTACTTCAGATATTTCAGACATTCCTATATATTGAGGTATAAAACAGAATTTTATTCCCCTCTTTCTTCTGTCTCCATTTCTTTTGGCCTATATGTCCTCTACTTTTCACCTAAATATTTATCTTATTTTATCTCATTAATACATATAACATTGCATTTTGTTTTATATGGTTACTGAATACCCCACTGTATGAATATATCAAAGATTACTTATATGTTTGCTCAATGTTGAGTGTTTAATGTTTGTGTTTGTTGTTTTGATTATTTCATTGCTATGAAGAACAACACTGTAGTGAGTAAATTTGTGCACTAGTACAATATAGCTTAAGGAAAATGCCAAAAGTTGAATTTCAGGAGAAAAGTATATGCACATTTTAAGACTGTGCAGTTATTACCTGATTGCCTCCAAAAGTTCTGATTATCACTCCGCTCAGTGGTATTTGAGACTGTATTTTCACCAATCATTCACAAAGTTTAGATATGTTCAAGCTTAACATTCCTGTTATCTCTTTGATTAAGTTTCATTTCTTTCATAATATCTGGTAGTGCAGTTCTCCTTCTTGATTCCTTACTTTCGGTCTGTGGGACTTTAAATAACATGATGCTGGCTAAAGCTCTAGACCCCACCTCATTTTCCCTTTGTCCTCCTCCCTTAAGCCATACACATTTTGGTTTTTACCCTAGCCCTCAGCTGTGCTAAGATGGTTCCTACTTCAGAGCCCCTGCCAGTTGTTTTCGCTGACTGAAATGTTTGCCTACAAAACAGCAGTTCTCACAGGACCCTTTGTATTCTTAAAATTATTGATATTTTGAGGACCCCAAGAATATATGAGGGAGACCACAAAAACAGAATTTATAAAAAATTGTGTATTTATTCTTACATGTTTAAACTTCAGTCACCTTCAAAGTACTCTCCATTTGATGCAATACATCTATTGAGACATGTTTTTCCACTGCTCAAAACAGTTTCTGAAATTGTTGGTTTCGATGTCTTTTAGTGTTTCTGCCATTTTTTTTGTTTTACCTCTTCCACATCAGCAAAATGTTTCCCTTTGAGCGCTTCTTTCATCCAGAGAAACAGAAAAAGTCATTGGGGGAGATTGGGTGAATATGGAGTGCGGGGCATGAGGGTCGTGCCATTTTTGGTCAAAAACTGCTGAACACTTAGCATGATGCGGACAGGTGCACTTATAAATTACGCATCATGAAAAGGGCAAACACGTTGAGTCTTAAAAAAAAAATTTCACTGACGCCAAACGCAGCCTCTCAACAATGCCAGCTGGTCCACTGATACAGATGGGTTCCTAGATCACTCACCTAGTGGCGGAAGCCTGTACTAATGGGGCCCGCCCTCCAGAAGATAATTCCAACTTTTTTTGGTTCCTTTGTATGTAGGATACACCCACCAGTATTTACCACATTCAAAATTAAAACTAAGAAATATTTTAAGTACTTAAGTAATTCATTAATATAACAATACTGAATCTCTTATGTGATTATGTATATAACTTTTTATGAAAAATACCTATGTTTTCCAAAAAATGCTTAGGAAGAAGAGTGGAATTATTTTATATTTTTACAAATCTACTTAATAAGTGGCTTAATATAAGAGAGCTGGATTCTTTCAACTGCTTCTTTGTTCAATCTGTTGTGGTATGTTGCTATGGTTGGTACATATGAAGAAAAATCTCATCTCACACAGAAAATAACTTGGGAAAAATTACTTGGAAGATATATATAGATATATCATCTGTATACTGTGTGTGTATACTGTATACTGTGTGTTCACTACCTCAAATGAAGTCTCCTTTCATCACCATTTATCCCCCCTTTACCCTCTCTTATATCTTAATATTATTACAAAACTAATTTTTACACTGTGGACTCCCTGAAAGAGCCCCAAGGCTCAAGACCCACCTTTGTAAGAACTGCTGCCTTATACCTTTTCATTACTGATGTTTCGTCACTTAGGCCTCGGCTTCCTTGGCCAGACTTTCTAACCACCTAAATGCGAGCTTCCTGTAGTTATTCTCTATCATTTTAATATATTATAGTTTCTTGACATTTACCACTCTCTGGAATTATTTTTAGGTGGTTTGTCATTTTGAGCAGTGTATTTTATAACTTTGACATTCTAGATTGCCACTTCCATGAGAATAAAGACTTTATCTGTCCCTTCAGCTTGGCACAGGCTCTCCCTATATATTTTCTGAGTGGACATAGTAAATATTCAGAAGATTGCTTATTTTTCTCAACTTGTCTATTTTTAGATGGATTTTCATATACATTATGTTATATCAAAAGCAATACTGTTGTATTTGATTAAGCTCACATGGACTTTATAAATCATCTGAGGAACAGTTGACATTTTTAAGATATTGCATTTTGACACCCAAGAATAGATTGTCTTAACATTTATCTAAGTAGTTTTTTTTGTGTGTGAATATCTAGCTTTTAATTAACTTTGCAAAATAAATTAATTCAGTTTTGAAAGTGGGCAATTCTATAATATATCATGTGTATGTTGGCTGGAAACCTCTATAATTTCATTAACCAATGTTACCCCAATAAATTCAATAAAATTTTTTTAAGTTAATTTTTTTTCTTTAGGTCTAGGTTTTTCAACGTTATTTTGTCTCAATAAATGAACTAACTAAATCTAGAGGAAACATTTCAATGATGTAAATTGTTGATGTGGATTTTAATTGTGTTGGCAGGATAAGCAAGAAAGAATTAAATTTCCCATTATTTTCCATGAAAGCAGATGAAGCTTAAGTAATATTCCCATGACATTACAGTTTTGTTTCAAAGTTCAAAGTTCAAACCTAGATGTTTCTCTGACATTTCCTTTAAAGCTCTCATGACAGATATGCTTCACATCACTGTGTGTGACACATGTCAACCAGATGTTAAGCTTTTATATATGCATAGTATCAGGTGCATCATAATTACACATGTTTAATTGGATTTAAGAGGTGTGAAATAGGAAGTGCAATAATCATTTAAAGTAGTAAAATAGAAAGTATATCAGCACTGTAGTATACCAACTAAGAATAGAAAAATGATGACATCAAACCTTTTGCCTTCTACTCCGTAAACGTTTGTGGGTTTGTGTGCGTGCATGTGTGCCTGTGTGTCTGTGTGTTTACTGAATATACTCCAGTAGTTGAGTGCTCTATAACATATCTGTTGTGTGGTCTTGGGCCATTCACTTTCTCCATTTGTTTATCTTCAAACAGGTATGATCATGGTGCTTATCTCATAAAGATTTATTAATGAACTTCGAGGAGTTAATGTATGTAAAACTCTTAGGATAATCCCTTGCATGTACTAAACACTCAATAAACGTTGGGTATTATTCTGCTGTAGAGGCCCGTCACTTTCAGCATGTGTGTGAGAGAGGAACACAGAAGCTTGTGCATTTTATAGGAGCAACACATTCCCCGAGATGGGAAACTTTTCTTCTATCTCATCTATTATCTGCTCTGCAACTAACTTTATGTACATAAACTCTTAAACCTCATTTCCACATTTGCAAAATAGGGTTAATTATGTCCATCGTGGGGAAGTTAAGAGGGTTAAATAAGTTGATACATTAAAGTGCTTAGAACATTGTAAGCATATAGTGATTTCCTTTTGTAAGCTAAAACAAATGAAACTAGGTTTAATATTCATAAATACTTAATATTTACACTAATATTTATAAGTGACATAGAACAAATATAAATTACAACTTATAATTATTATGAAATAAAATAATAGGCTTCCGGGAAAGAGAATACAAGCAAAGGAAAACAGAGAAAGCCTCCCCTCTTGGATAAACTGGTATTTAAGCTGGGTAAGCAAGAAGTGGAAAAAGGGTTCAATGCAGAGGTTTCAGAACTGTCGAATGAGTGGCAGATAGTAAAATCTTGGTGATTAAGTGGCACTCAATTTGTAGTTGAGCACATAATAACGATCAGTGCAGGTAGGTCATAATAGTCTATTCATTTTGATTTTCACTGAAGTGCTTTGGGGTGCCAGTGATTGTTTGTTAAGTAATAGAATGACAAAAGGAAGCAGAAAGTCCTAATGGGACACAACTGTATTAGTCCAGGCAAGAAACTAAGATGTAGCTTGAAGTACAGAAGTGGCAATGAAAACAGATAGTACTTGGCATATACAATTGTAATATAATCAGGAATGAGTCAATTGCATAACAATACCCCATTCTAACTTCTGTAGCTGGGAGCTAATTAAGAACTTTAAAGAATGTAAACACTAAAAACAATCTGATGGGACTATTCCCCAACACTCAGTTCAAATTAAAATCAATACAAAACTATAAAATAAGTCTA
The DNA here is from genome assembly GCA_004026545.1 of Mormoops blainvillei. Classification (NCBI taxonomy): domain Eukaryota; kingdom Metazoa; phylum Chordata; class Mammalia; order Chiroptera; family Mormoopidae; genus Mormoops; species Mormoops blainvillei. Next base: position 32,645 of record PVJD01005744.1, read on the forward strand.
GAACAGTTGTAAAAATTCTGATTTGCCCTATAAAGAAAAACATGTAATTCCTCATCGGTCCACACATAAATATCTGTAAAAATTTAGGTGCCATATAGCTCTAGAGACCAGACACTGACTTCAAGAAACACAAGGTCTAAGTGGAAAAGGTGCAAATTAAAAAAGATAGAAAGAGAGAGAAATGTAGTTCCGATACTGTGTGGCAATTTCTTCTTCGGGAGGAACAAGGCCTTGTTTCAGGGAGCAGCGGCAGCAGAACCAGTCCTGACAGTCTGAAGAAGGTTTGACATTAAGAAGTGAAGGATGACCTGGGGTTAGCCAAGGGCAGAAGAGTTTACCCAATTCCAGGCAGGGGGAAAGTTTTTAAAAGGTACAGACGGAAGGAGGAGCCTTTATATGGGAACCAACTGGCTCCCCGTGGATGATTAGGTGAATAAACTATAGATACACTCAAAGTTCAAAATAAATCCCTTTTCCTTCTGATTAACTCTATGATGCTTCAGGACACATGATTCTCCAAGGAGCTAAATTAATTGACGGTTTAACTATGTGTCAGTGACATATAAAATTAAAAATATCTTGGGATTAACCTACTTACAAATGAACACTTTCCTAGGAGGTACATCCTCATGAAACTATGAAGTTTTGAAGACTTAAATAATCCTAAAGTGTGTTTTTTAGTACCAAAGTCACTTAGCATGCTTTGAAAATGACATAAGGTTGACTCATTATGAAATAGTTCCACTGAAAACAAATTGGTGTAAGTATTCATTATTTTAGTGTTGAAAGCCTTGGGGCTGAAATTTAATATGTACCTTTCATTACAAATACCTTCCTCAATTATATTTGCAAGGCAATAGTTGACCTGTTAGAAAAAGTAGTTAATACACTTCCAGATGATACACATTTTCCGAAGTTATATGGTTTCCTCTAAGCTTCAGAAGGAAAGTTCAGAAAATAGCTCTGGGGTTTTAAAATACAAGTTGTAGTTGACTTATTCATAAACCACAAAGATGTGTTTATGATAATTACTTCAATATTGAACACTCTAGTGTGTTTCTAAGCTCCCCTCTCTGAATATATACGTTCGGATATTCACCCAAACTTATTATATTCCATCCCACACCCAGTTTCTTCCTTTGCACAACAATGGAATCCCATGATGTTAGTAAAAGTTCCTCTAAGTTTTCAAGAAGAAAATAGGGCAGGTAAATTATAGTAATCTTGGCAATGTTTTGTTTGTTTAAATATTTTGGCATTTAAAAAAAAAGCCATGCCTTTTGGGTCATCCAGTTAGAGTTGGCCATAACTCAAATTTTGAAATGAGTCAATGACTTTCAAAGCTGGCTGCCGATCAAAATCATTTAAGGAAATTTCAAGAGTTGCAGAGTTCCAAAAGATTTCCCTTGGACATCCTGACTGAATGTGTCTGACCATCAACAAAAATGATGAGGATAATCAGATGGCAGAAGGTAAGATATACTCTGTCCATTCCTCTGGTTTTGTCTCTCTGGTAGAAGATACGATCACTCTAAATTTGGGGGCCTTATGCTAATATCAGGCATGGGGAACCCCCTACTTAGTGCTATTGAAATGATCATTTAATAATGACCTCAGATTCCAGATGCTGGATTCTTATGCTCTTCTGCATTAACTGAAGAGCCCCTTTACAACTCTTTTGCTTTTTCAGTTCTCTTAAGGAAATAGTGTCTCTGACTTTTTTTTTTTCTTTTTAATAAGAATGAATGAGTCCAGTAGAGGAAATTCAAGGTTAAACAGAAAGACTCCACCAGGGAAGCAGAGACGTGCTCAGCATGACCTGCCTCACACCAGCCTATTCAGTCCACAAATAATGCCATTCTGGCAGCTAGCTAGTCACAGAGTATTTATTTATGTTGCTTGAAAACTAATGTACTATATTCAGATATACATAGAATATTGGAAGTTTTTTTCATTACTTTTAATCTCCCTTTTACCGACACTAGATGGTAGGACATTTGAACCTACTAATTGACATTTTGTTAACCTCTATCTATTTAAACAGCCTCTGTCAATTTAGATTACCCCTCTAGCCTTCCAGAGTTAATTCCTTCACCACTATCTTCCACAAGATGGAATCTAGGTGCGGGGAACACTTAATGCATTTTCCTGGTGTCAGGGTGCTAAGATAAGGGAGGAGTACCTACTAGGACCTGTCTTATGGTCCTTTTGCTCATCTTAGTTTCTTCTTGATTAATCCCTGCACGGGAGACTGTGGCCCCTGAGTCTGTGGCCTCTTCTATCTCAGGGGTAATCATGTGCCCATCAGTCCTCCACGACTATTCACCCCACACCATCTCTGGCTGGCTTTGAGTGACTTCTGATGTTTAGCTATGACTCCCAAATTCCTGCTCGTGTGGTTGACCCTGCATTACCAAAACCAAGGACAAAGTTACTCGAGTTTAATGAGGGGAGAGGAGAAGGGACCTAGGTGTATTGCACCATTAGTCTCCTATTGCTGCTGTGCCAAATTGCCACAAATTTAGTAGCTTAAGCCAGCAGAAATTTACCATCTTTCAGTTCTGAAGTTCAGAATTGGAAAGTGCATTCCACTGGGTTGAAATGAATGTGTCGGTGGAGCTGCATTCCTTCAGAAGCTCAAAGGGAGAATTTGTGTCCTTTCCGTGTCCAGGTTGTAGAGATGCCCGTTTCCCATCTCTTCAGCCCAGCATCTTCAAAACCAGCAATGGCCAGGTAAGCCTTTCAAACATCGTATCTCATCACTCTGACACTGACACTCCCGCTTCCTTCTCCCTCTTTTAAGGATCCTGTGAGTACATTAGCTCCACCCAGACCATCCAGGTTATATCCCTAAAATCAGCTGCAGCACCCTTAAGTCCACCAGCTGCCTTAACTCCTCATTGCCACCTCATGTAACTTACTCACCACTTCTGGGAATTCAAAAGTGGACACCTTTGAGAAGTCACTATGCTGACTACAACAACTTCCAAAGCATTTTCTGGAAGTATAGGTTCATTTAAATAGAATCTCCAAATGTGTGTTTGCTTAGAAGAAACTCTGCTCTTCAGATCTATGACTTCTAACATGTTTGAGAATAGTTTTTTCAAAAATCAATTATAGCTATACCACACAGCATCTCTTAATTTATACTCTAACATTGCAGGATTAGGCTTTTTACTTTTAAGCTTTTAGAATCCAGTTAGGAAGAAGAACTGAGACGTGATCATTAGTAGAGTAATTAAACTGTTACAACACCGAGTTGTGAATTTAATATTCTTTTGGAAGCCAGGGAAAATAAAATTAAAATGAATTACTCTGAGTCTGGTTAGCGTCTTTTCTGGGAACAGACTCTGGAATAATTTATACAGCACACTGAGAAATCTGCTTGTGGGTATGTGGGTGGCTCTTCCCAGAAGGGATGCTGTGCCGCTGGTCTGGGCAACCAGACGAGGGAGGGTGTGAGAGCGCCCCAGTCTGCGCCGGTTCTGTGAGCACCGTGACCTTGACTCGGAGTGGAGTCCTTAAATGATTCATAATCTCATTTTGCCACTTTGGAAAAATGAAAAAGATGACTATCGAAATAGAGAAACGGCTGTGCTGCTGTGCTGGATCATGGGTCACAACCATGGAAAACACTTCGTCACGTTTCTAATATCATCAGGATCCTGATCAGTGCTGACTCCCGTCCATCCACATTGTCCTGCCTACTTCCTGATTACATTCCCCTTGACTGCTCCTTCATTCACTTTGTGATAAATGCAAACACGTGCAGCTTTTCTGTGTACATCGGTGTGTATGTGTGCATGTGTTTAGTGCTTGGTACATATGCTGTCCAACAGATGGTGACTGAAAAGAACAAGGAAGTAAACAGACGAAGGGAATTTCCGTTACTTTTTAGATTCACAAGTTCAATTTATCAGCCTTTTCATAGGATTTTTTGCTAACATCCACTAGGGCATAAAGAATACTCTTATAGTATATATTTTGGGAACATTCCTTGGAAAAAAAGAAAAAGTCTTTCTTAAATATAATTAACATACGATTTAACTTGAACCCTATGCCTCCCTCCCTCAATTCCAAATATCACTCTCTGTCTAAGAATATTGCAAAATGCGGGAAGGAAAAAAGTAACCCTGGGAAAGGAGTCGGGGTTCAAACATAAATCAAATTCCCAGGTCGCCCTCTCCCACCAATACACGAGCCCTCCCAGCTGAAGGGGTGAAAGATGTCCAAGACACTATTTGGCGTTTGAAGACCGTAACTCTAACGTTCCAGCCTAGTCAGGCTTCTTAAACATGTCCGATTGTACATGCAGGGCTCCATCAGCAGTTTATTTTAATGCCTTGTTTCTTTTCTTTTTTTAATATTTTATTAATTTTTTTAGAGAGAGAAGAGGGGCGGGAGAAAGAGAAGGAGAGAGACATTGATGTGGAGAGAATCATCAGTTGGTTACTTCTCGCAAACCCCAACTGGGGACCTGGCCCACCCCACAGGCATGTACCCTGACAGGAAGTCAAACCAGCAATCTTTTGGTTCATAGGCTGGCACTCAATCCACTGAGCCACACCCGCCAGGGCTAATGCCTTGTTTCTTAAAAGAGTCTTTTATGGTGGTGATAACCAGAGAAATTTGCCAATTTACCATTCTTGACAAAGGCAATAATGATCAGTATCATTTTAGTGATTTATAATAAAGAATTCCTTTCGATTTGACCTAATCCTTATTAAAACCCAGTGAAATACAAACTATTAAGGACATGTTAAAGATGAAGAAAATCAGGCCTCAGAAACAGGCCCTTTGCTTCCAAATTCCATGACTTCCCAGTCTACCATCCTTGAATTAATCAACACCGTTTCTCACATTTTCGATATCCTTTCGGGTACTAGTCCTCTCACCAGCTCCCTCCGCCACCCCCAACTCAACTCAGATTCTGCTGGATCCATAGAACCTTCAGGCCTTGCCCTCAGCATGTTGCCTGCCAGTCTCAGTTACTCTTTTGTTTCTGTCGTAGCACCTATTACAATTTGTTTTTATTTATTTTTCTGTTACCCTTTGCATGTGTGCATATATATCCCTCAACAAAGACAATCACACTTGCTTTTTATGTTGTCGTCATCTTGGAGTGCCTCCAGCATCTATCACAATACTCTTTATAGGGTAAGAGTTCACATATTTGTCTAATACTTGAACATATAAATGAAGATCTCAGTTTAATCCACTCATAGCTAACACTGTTTTTTATAAACCACAGGGTTCTAGATTTTATTTGCTGTCCCTCGAATCTCCTGTAAGAATTAATCCACACTGGGGGCAGCTCAAGGAGTCTGTGAGGTCTGCAGGAGGCTGGGAGATGCCAGAGTTTTCCCACGCTTTTTAGGTTGCGTCATGAGACCATTGAAATTTTATCCTTTTGCGTCAAACTAGTCTCTTAAAACTTCTACTTCTCAATTAATTTGTGTTTCAAAATGTTTATGCTCTGACTCACTGATTTAACAGACTCTCATAGTTCAGCTGGTAGTATTAGCTATTTCACTAATTTGCTGCTGCTTTTTTTTTTTTTCTGGGTGACCATTTAACTTATTTGGGCTCTACAGTCATTATCAGTATAATAAAGTTAGCGAAGTAAAACTGGGTAGGAAAACAATAACAAAAATATAGTAAACAGAGAAAATGAGCTACCATTTTGGACCTATAAAATAATACTAATTCAAGAAACAATTTTAATTGCCAAAATGTACTGAAATGTTCACAGCCTTTGATTGAGTAATCCCTTCATCTAGATTTCAAAATATTAAGTGATTTATAATCAGGACATTACTTTTTTTCCCACACTATATAACAGAAAATGGAAAGAAATTGTAAAATAGAGGATCAAGAATATGGAGAGTGACCGTGGGGGTAAATTCACATAATATAACATATTATTAAAATTATACCCATATTATGCAATAAAGTAGGAACATTTCTATTCAACTAAATCAGTAAAAGTGTAATACAAAAGTTCATAATTTATATTTGCATTGCTATAACAATATGCACTCACATAGCTTATGTACCAAAAAATGAAGCAAATTAAGGAGAAATCATTGAAACAATTTATCTCCTTGAACTAAAGATTACTTTTAGCTTTAGTATCATAATTTTACACAGCTTAATATCAAAATAATATTCTCAAAAAAGGCAGTTTCTAATTCCTAATAATAAATAATTCCTAAATGCTAATGCAAGATTTACTATTTTATTTCATTATTTTGTAATTATGGTCTAATTCTATATTTTATTTATGTATTCTTATCCCTGCCAAAAATAAAGTAAAAACTTTGCCTGTTAAACTTATGTGAACATTTTGGACAAAAACTTAACAAACTTTTAATTTAATTTTTACATTTATAGTGACAATTATAGTTTTATGAAATGAAATTATACTTCCTGATTCAAATTTGAGAAAAGCTATAGTAATACAAAATTAAAATTATATATTCTAAAAATTCCATTACATTCCCAAATAATGTGATAAATATTTAATATATTTTTCAAGCATATCTCCCATCATTTCTATGCCTATATTTATTTTGAAGAAAATGCTCTGGGTACTCAGAAATAATTACCTCACCTTAAAAAAATACTGTTTTTCAATAGATGTACAGTCTGATATGACCAAAGAAGGCTTTTCAGACGTTATGCCTAGTGTAAACATAGACAAACCCAAAACAAACCTTAGCTCAATTTGCAAAAAGGAATTTTTTAGATGACTGTTTTTAAACTTCATTAACTCTAATTTTCCATTTCACCAGTAACAATACTTTACAGTCTCTGAAGACTGTGTCCTGAGGTTCTGTCTAACTTACCAACATTTACAGAACCTGGTATTACAGATGCGATTTTCCCTAATTTGCTTGCTAAAAATAATGTGGTGTTTACCACACTGCAGTTTTCTGGGTTAAGAATCCAACCTAGAGAATGTCATTTGGTTTTCTAATTTGGTTCAGCTGTTGAAACAAAACAATTTTCTCTCTTTCTTTCTCCTTTCTCTCTCAGTTCCTTCTTCCTTCCTTCCTTCCTTCCTTCCCCGCTTCCTTCTTTCCTTCCTTCCTCATTCATCATCTCTCTTCCCCTCTCCCTCTCTCTCATCAATCATCCTTTGGACACTTATGGCAAAATGAAAGTAACTGTTGGAAATAATGAATTTTCAGTATCAGAATTGTTACTAGCACACACTCAGCTCCTAATGCAGATATCTGTGGGGATTTACAAAGAGTGATGAAGACTTTCCTAAACGTGCCAATACTGTGTCACCTTGATCTTATTTTTTCCCCTTCTAGTATCCAAGTTACTTCCTCAGATTCTCCTGGCGGTATGCAAGTTACAAATCATCCCTGTTAACTGGGCCTTACCCAAAGTACTCCAAATTAAGGAAAAGAAGATAAAAGCAGCTAGTTTTTGGTTTTTAATGGTAATTCAGGACATAAGTAATTAGTTTTGAGGGTGAGTATTGGAGACTAACAATTGGCCTTTGCCTTTGTGGAGGCCTTCATACATGTATTTAATCATTTGCTCAGTCAAGATATGTTGAAAGCCCAACTCTGTGTTTAGAATTAACCTATGTTCTTGGCATATAGGAACAGACAAGACAAACAGGGAGTTTATCAATTTGGGGAAGAAAAGATAAGAAACTGAGATAATCTTAGAAAATAGTTTAAGTACTATGAAAAAGAAAACAAGAATAAAGGATAGAAAGTGAAGGAAATATATATTGTTCCATAAATCATGGTCATGGGAATGACCTTGGAGCACAGATTAAAGGGTCCCAGACAGAAGGAAGAGCAAGTATAAATGTCCTGAGGTAGGATGAGCTCGGCATGATAGTGCTGAGAGTTGGGCAAGGAATTGTTTATGTCAGCCCTATAGATTGTGTTTTGTAGAGGTGGGGTTGTATGGAAGTGGAGTAGAGATAGGAAGAGAATGGAAGCAGGAAAATCACTGAGAATATGTCACATTCCAGGTGAGATATGATGGTGTGCATTGGTTGCAGCTGATGAAAAGAGGGCAGATTGAGGGCATGCTTTGGGGGTTATGCTGGTAGTACTTGCTGATAGTCAAAAAATGTTTTTCAGATTTTGGATGAGCAAATCAATGACTCTATAGTATATTAATAAGAAACAGCCTATGTTCATTTCAATAACATGAAGGCAGTGGAAATCATATTATATTCTCTTGAACAATAAAAGGCTAAAAATATTGATAATGATTATCAGCAAATATAGTTGAAAAACAAGTACACTAATACTACTTAATGAGTGAAGCTCATACTCCTTGTTTAAAATGCAGTACATTTTTCTCTTCCCTATGAAAAATAGTATGGCGATTTCTCTAAAAGCTAAGAATAGGGTTCCATATGACCCAGTAACCCCTCTTCTGGGTACCTACCTGAAACTTTTGAGAACATGTATTCACAAAGATATATGCACCCCTGTGTTCACTGCAGCACTATTCATGGCGGTCAGGACATGGAAACAACTGAAGCAGCCTTTGACAAATGATTAGAAAAGAAAATATGTTACACAGATACAATGGAATACTATTCAGTCATAAGAAAAGATGAAATACTGCCATTTGCAGCAACATGCATATACCTTGAGAATACCATGCTAAGTGAAATAAGTCAGTCAGAAAAAGCTAAGAACCGTATGACTTTACTCATACATGGGATATAAAACTGGAACTCATAGAAAGAGATGACAGTATTGTGGTTACCAGAAGGAAAGGGGTGGGGAACATAAAAAAAAAGGGTGAAGGGAACCAAATATATGTGATAGAAGATCATTTGATTTTGGGTGTTGGACGCACAGTGAAGTATACAGGTCATGCATCATAGAATTGTGTCCTTGAGAACTATATAATCTGATTACACAGTATCACCCCAATACATTTAATAAAAAATACAATTAAAAATTTTTAAAAATCTAGACATTTAAAAAAGCATACTCTACTCCCATTTGTATTTATTTCTATTAATTCAATCAGCAAATGCTTATTTACAACCTACTATAACCCAGGTCTTAAGGAAATAAAAGAGAGCATACAAATAGTTACAAAATTTATCAAAATTCTTTTAAAGTTTAATCCAGTAGAAAAATCCAAAACAAATGTAATCATTTCCTCTCTGTAGACAAGCTCTTTTATTTGTTGTTGTTCGTGTCATGCTATGCCTATGTGATTGCGTGTGTGTGTGTTTATTATGCTCACTTTTGAAGTCCAAATACTTCACCAGGAAAGTTTCATTAAAATTGGTTTCCTTTCATTGATTTTTTGACACTCCATGGGCCCCTTTTAAGCAGCAGATTCATATCTTCAACTCGGAGGATGTTTCGCCTGTTCTCCTTTGGTTATTCCTTCTGCACCATTTGTATTAGTTTCTTTTTAAAGAACAGTAAGAATCCAAGGGATGGTTTTCTCATTCCATTTTTATCTGTCATCACATTTCATTCCTTAGTTTCTTTTCTTTTGCTTTCTTTCTGCAGAGCTGCCTATCTTTTTACTGTTTCTGAAACTTTATTTTTCTCATAATCTATTTTTATTTCTTTAAATTCTGCCTATGATTTAGCCCTCTATTTCCTTCTATCTCAGTATCTGTTATTTCATACATATTACTTTTTCAATATGTATTTAGACTAGAGCTTTTCAAAATTTGTTTTCTAGGGAAATCGTTTTCAAAACAGTGCTGCCTTCCCCCTACAACTTTAATTCTCCTTTTAATTTTACGTCACAAATCTTTTATTATTAACGTATAGTATTTCAGTTAATTGTCCTACGTAATTATTATGGTAGTTGTCATTATTTCATTCCCCATTTTAAGCTTAAAGTGATAAACTGACGTGCCTAATGCCGCAGAGCTCGTAAACACCAAAACAAGGACTGGCCCGGGGCCATTTGACCGGAGACTTTTACTCTTCATGGCCGCTCTCTCCTGGCTCAGGAGCTGATTTAGAGTCTGAGGCTACAGGTCAGGCTTCAACACGGACGGGCTGGTCCATGGAGCATGTTCTCCTTTAGCTCTGAAACGTGGGCCTGCACGAGCCCCCCCAGACCTTCCTGGGACCCCCCACCTCCGAAATGCCCTGTTCTGACCCATTCATACAGCAAGGAAAGTGGAAACTATCGTAGTCACTTCAGGCTGCTATAACAAAACACCACAGACTGGATGAATTATAAACGACATAAATTTATTTATTACAGTTCTGGAAGCTAAAAATTTGAGAACAGAGAAGCAGCAAAACTGGGTTCTAACGAGGGCCCTGTTCTGAGTCGCTGATGGCCACCTTCCCACTGTATGGTCACATGGCACAGAGCGGAGCAGAGCAAGATCTCTGGCGGCTCTTATCAGGGCCCTAACCCTACGCAGGAAAGCGCCATCCACATGAGCTCATCTAACGGTCATTACCTCCTAATACCAACACATTTTGAAGTAGGGTTTCAACATACGAATTTTGGGGCATCACAAATATTCAGTCTATAACAAGGAGGGAATTGATAAATGAGAGAGTAAGGGAGTAGAGGGGGAGAGGGGCTATCTCTAAGAATCTGGAGAAAAAAAAAGAGACCTTTTTCTTCCCCAACATTTGTTAGCAGTTAAACTCTTTATCCCCTACCCAATGAACTAGGCCTATGTTTCCCCTCATTTTTCTCTCAAAGCACTTTTAAATTACTTACTTCTTGTCTCTTTTTCTTATCAGAATTTAAATTAATTGCACTCTTGGTTATAAAACAGCAATGAGATTATATCAGTGAATATACTTGTCAACAAAAAGCTGCCCTATCAATGCCAACTAGCCCTGCTATTTTTATTATTAGTGTTACAGAAAGGACATCCAGGGAACGGCCATAAACTGATGGGTGTTAACTAAACTTATTGTGGAAATCATTGTGAGATACATAGGTATATATAATACCAAATCATTATGTCATACACCTTAAATTTCTATAATGTTAGGTGTCAACTATATATCAATAAAACTAGAAAAAATAAATGTTTTCCCATGTTAAATAACAACAACATCAACTCAGTTTGCTATTTGCTAGAGTCAGGAAGAACCAAAGTCAAGGAATTCTAGCAATCTATGAAAAGAGTGATAACATTATTACCTGTTTTCCAACTTTTGTCAACGAGGGATTTAGGCATTGTTTCTGAGAAAAGAGTTTAAAAGCAGACACTGGATGTCAGGAAAAAGTGTAGGCTTCGTGGACATGACAACAACTTTTAAACCTGGGCTACCCGGTATATCTCACTCACGAGTAGTTGGAGTTTTCTATATTAACTTTGCCTTTCATAAGTGTGCTAATTCTATTGTCATTCATATTAGGGAAATAGAACTCTAATACATTTATCAGTGAGAACTGCTGAAGTTAGAAAGAAATACCCTAAAAAAATTCATTTATTAACCCAGATGGTTTGAGAAGGATCTTAATCACAGTAACAGCATCCAGGAACATCTGGTCTCATAAGCTCTGTTTACCATTTCCCAGACCTTAGTAAAAACTTTGTGATTTGTAGGTGGCCTTGTATTTTTTATTGTATTCCAGATGTTTTTCCTGAAGTCAAGGACAACCACAGGAAATTTGTCTAACATAATTTTTAATCATAAATGGGTATACAATGCTTTTGACTTTCATTTCCTCTTAGAACCATCTCCTATATTATCTTTTCATTCATTTTTAAAGTTTATTGAAATAATATCTCACTTTCACATCACACAGTTTTTACTACAGGGAAGGAAATATAATTTTTTTGTTTTTATTTTCTCCAGATCTAGCATAGTTCCTGTGATATTCTAAATCTTCAATAAATATGTGAAATCAAGGAATAAATGAATGAATGATTAAATTAATTAAAATTTTATTTCCTCTCATGGTCATGTTAATATCACAAGAGGATACCCACCCTCACATCCCCACCCGACATGCACACATAACTGGTTTCGTCAAAAGACGAGAAAAAGTAAACTATTTCAATAGAAATATTTAATATTTTTACACATTAATACCAGATTAAGTGACCATATGGATTGTTTATAAACTAGTGATCAATACAAGTTAGTAGGGAATTGTCTATGCCAGGATTCCTTGAAACGACGACCTTAGCTGTGGAATTTATATGCATTTCCATGGTTTTCCAGTGAACGTCCTAGTTACAGTGCCTGAGCCCGCTGAAGCATCCCACAGTGCTGGGAATATGCCCTCTTTATGGGACAGGACTGTCTGATCATAACTGTCAAACCGCCAGCACGTTATCAACCCACATTTAAGGCAAGCTGCACTTTTGTTAATGTGAGCTTTTGTGGGAAACAGAAACGAGCCTGTTTTTGTACAATTTTAAACTCATAAGAGAAAAAGGGATTTATTTTCAAAAACAATAATATCCTTTCTCCTCAAGAGGTTTTTCTTGGTGGTATTCAAGTAGGAACTGTTTTGGAAATGTTGACAGGATTTCAGCAAAGGCATCCAGCGGGAAACATAGAATATGTTTATTTATCTTGGAAACCACAAGAACATTGCCAAAGGCCAGAACTGGCCTTGTAAAATGTGTTGCTAATATGTACAGTATGATTGCTTAGTTTGAATAGACTTAAGTCATTTCTGCACTGATAAAGAAAGACAATCTATATTTTGATTTCTTCCAAATTTATGTCTACAACTCAACCTACTCCCTTGAACTCCAGACTCTGAGATCCACAAAGCCTCCTTGATATGCCCATATGGAAATTGAATAGGCGTCTCAAAATGAACACATCCGAAATCAAACTGTTGGTTTCCATCCCCTCCACCTCAACCTCCTCACCGCCTATCCCATCTCAAGTCAGTGACGTCATCCTCCCGGTGGCTCAGGCCAAAATTCTTGGAAGAAGGATCTCTGTCTTTATTGTTTCTCTTGCATGCCCCACCCCAGCTGATCTTTCAGACGCCGTCGTCTTCCTATCCTCAGAACACTTCCTCACTGTGACCCCCTCTCGCCACCTTTTCTGCTACTGTCTGGGTCAAAACCATTATCATTTTTGGCTTGATTATTGCAATGACATCCTAAATATCCCTTCTGGGTCTTTCCTGCCTCTCCACAGTCTATACAGCCAGAAGTATTCTTTCAAAGACAGTTGAATCAAGTCATTTCTCCGCTGAGAACGCTTCAATAGCTTCCCGTCTTATTCAGGGGAAAAGGTAGTCTTTAAAATGGCCTAAAAAGCCCTTCCAGATTTAGGTTCCCATTACCTCTCTGACCGCATGTCATATTTTGCCTCTCCTTTCCCATCTTACTCTGTTTACATTTGCCCTCTCTGCTGTTACTAGAACCTTCCTCACATCTTTCTAATTAGAGCTCCTTTTTGTCTCGCTTCCTTTAGTCCTTAATATCTCTGCTCAAATATCACCTATCCGAAGGTCTTTCTCTGACCATCCCATGGAAAACAGCAAGTCCCGCCTCTCACGTTCTTATTTCCCAGCGCTGCTTTGCTTTCTTCCATTTTATGTGCCCTGCCTCGTGCCTCCAAAGGTCTCCTCCACCGTGGTGTCTGCTTGTAAGCACGAGACATTGCTCATCGCTCTACCTCAGCCTACTAGGAGAGTGACCAGCACACAGCTGGTCCTTAACAAATATGTGCTGAAGAAACAAAATAATCTCTGCTAGTAGATATATCAGGCCTGAACAGAAGCTTTAGATTATTTTGATGGTTGGAGTATATTTTTAAATCGATTTGTGTCTCCATGCTTGCTCACAGAGGCCTGGAGGCATTCATTACCATAGTCCTCACAGTTCCTATTAATTATTCACAGTTCCTATTTCAATAAGGTGCCTGGGTAGAAAGTTTCCTGATCACCAGTGGCTAACACATTGCAGGGAGTCATGTACTCGGGAGGTATCTCATCCAGCCCTTTTCTGATTATCTTATGTTGGGAAAACAAATGGATTTTTTTCTTACTTGAAAACTATTTAACTCCATTTTAAGGTTATTTTACATTCTTGGATGTTTATGGTTGTATTTGATTTTAATAAGTTTAGTGTTTCCCCCCTGCTGAACTTTGTTTTCCACTGTTATTTGTACTTTGTGGTTTGAAATTGACAGTCTGTCGCAGACCTGTGGCTCTGACAGATGCTTTGCTCAAATACATAAACAGGTCCACTAAAAGAAATTCTTTAGCAATAAGTGTGGGAAATAAAAATGGGCAGCAAAGTCAAGAATGAAATGGCTGTAAAACTGAGCAACCTATATACCTGTGCTGCAGGAGCTCAGAGTCTGAAAGGTAATAAAATTTTGTGAAGAGTTCTGTGAGCGTTCAGGAGGAGTCCTGGACTAGGCCTTTCTGGAATTTTGGATGACTGGGAAACTGTTGTATGTAGTGTTTTTAGTTTCCTCAAGGGATTAGGTGTTTCTTTGTTTGCATGGAAGATAAGGGAATGAGATTCTGCAGCTGCAATGAACTGTGGAATGCAGGGGTTCATTGGAATAGTATTGTATTATGGAAAAGGAGGAAGGAAAAAAGAAAATAGTCACAACTCAGTAAAGCGAGTGAACCAGAAGGAAAGTGGAGACTCACATTATGCCTGATTTGTGGGATGAGGATGACATAACACTTTTCATTGCCAGATCAAGGTCACTGAAGAGGAATGCATTGAAAGGACGTAAACACCGTGTGCTGGAAAATGTTGGTCGTTTGAATATGGTAAAATGACTGTCTTTAAGGCAGAAAGGATTGCAGCCTAATTAAACATGAATATACGTAGGGGGCTTACCCAATTGCAAAGGGTCAGAGGCAAATTCACATTTTTCCAACCTCTTAATGCAAACTACACACGATCAAATAAAAGTGTTAATAAAAGTAAGAACAAAAATAAGTAACTTTTTAAAATAATAGAAAATGTTAACGGTTGAATCGTGTCCCTCCAAAAGATATGGTGCAGCTCTGATCCCTAGTACCTACGGATGTGACTTTATTTAGGAATAAGGCGTTTGCAGAAGATCAAGTTAAGATCAGATCATATTGAATTAATGGGGGATCTAATCCAATTTAATGAGGGTTCTTATAAGAAGAGGAGACTAGAGACAGACACACAAGACAAGCCGAGAGAAGACCATGTGAGGTCAGAGGCAGAGATTAGAGTGATGACGCAACAAACCAAGGGTGCCTGGAGCTACCAGAAGCCAGGAGAGTCGAGGAAGGTTTTTCCCCTACGGATTTCAGAGGCAGCATAGCTCTGCCAACACCTTGATTTTGAACTTTATGTCTCTGGAACTGTGAGAGAATAAATTTCTGTCATTTTAAGCCCCCCCAGTTTGTAGTACTTGGTTACATTAGCCCCAGGAAACTAAAACAGTGGTGGTTTCTCACAGGGGCCAACCAGTGGGAGACAGGAGACAGACATGGTACCACTGGTAATGAGAGGACTCTATTGCTCTGTCCCTCAGATTCTGAAACAAGGAGCAGCAACATTCCCGGGAGCTTGCTTGAAATACACACTCTCGGACCCCACCGTAGTCCTAAAGCCCTAATATCCCTTGAGATTCTTGCAGCTCACACTGTGCAGCCTGGGGGCCAACACCAAGGGCACCGGCGTACTTGAGCCTTTCTCGTGTGCTGGGCTCTGACTGAAGAGTCACACCATGTGCTAACTCACTTAATTCGCACACCAACCTGTAAGAGGTGAACTATTATTTTTCCAGTTTTTCACACAGGGAAGTAAGTCCCAGAAAGGCTAAGTAACTTTCTGAAGTCATGCAAACTGCCAATGTTGAAGTCCAGGAAATGAGCCACACGTATCTTTATTAAAAAGGAAAGTTATAAAGTAATGTGGATACTTCAGAGAAGGGTGCTAAAAGGTCAGGCCTCTCTCTCCTGTTGCTCCTGAAACAAAATTAGAAACAGCTTTGCTGCCAGAAAAGGTGTATGGCAGGATATGCCTTGCAGATAAAAGTCCAAAATGGTCTTCCCCCTTTTCTATCTCCCACGGTTGTAAATTAAGCATCACGGTAACTGCAGGCTTTTCCCTTACAAGAGGAAAGGCACAATTTGGAGGAGGCAGGCCTGGAGAAGAGAGTGCCGGACTCAAAGTCCAGCTCAGGAAAAAAATAAAAATAATAAAAAATCTAGTGATGGCAGGGACCTTGAGCTCCTGAACGCCTTCTAACACATACCTTCCTTTTCACTGTGAGGGTGGGATCTTTTGGGAATGTAAGAGACAAGGAAAAGAAAGACATTTTCTCCCTTCTACTGAATATTCTAGGAAATTGATATTTTGTGACTCAGCGATACTGTGGAAAGAGGAAGAAGGGTGGCTTCCCCTGATGCTGTCCTTAGCTCTGTGTATATCATATATAACTGTAAACTACTACTGCCTCTGCCTCAGAAGAAGGCAAAGGAGGGTGAGAGGGTGAGTACACCCCCCTTTCGGCCAGCCTATCAGAGAAGGCTTGCCTAGGCATCCCTCCGTGTCTTCGAACTTACTCTCTGTCTTGAGTAGCCCCTTTCCCTAAATCTCCCTGTTGAATTCATGTATTCATCAAAACCCACCTCAACCATTACCTCCTCAATGAGGTCTTCTATCTCTCTGTGATTATTCTGCTACCCTCAACCGAACAGATCACCCTTCCTCTGAGGCTCTTCTGTAACTCCTATCTATTTCTATGATAAAATTGATCTTCCCGTATTTCTATTATTCAGTTACACGATTGTGTCTTTTATCAAACTATGATCACTCTAAAGTCATTATTATATCCCTTGCATGAGGCAGAGGCCCAGTAAATATTTTTGCATGAATAGAAATCCACTCTGTATCATGGAAGTCGTATTTAAACTCATTGGGATTACTTAGAATATGATATCAATGAGTTATATGTGGCTATTAATTTTAAATTCATTGAAATTAAATAAAATTTAAAATTCAGCTCTTTAGTTCTATCACATTTCTGGTGTTCCATAGATAAGTGTGGCTAGTGGGTGCCACACTTGATATAGAACATTTTCAAAATTAAACATTGATGTTGTAGAATATTCTCTATTTGTTGTGAACAAATTCATCATTTTTGAAATGTAACAACAGTGATTCTGACTGGTAGGATTACCCATTGTTTTATAGGCTTGCACAATATTTCAAAGACAATGCTGTGAATGTTCAGTGATGCTTCACTATTAAGACACAAATACATTTTTTTTCTAAAGTAGCAGAAAACAACACATTCAAGTGATCAAAAACTTGTCTTCCTTACTTACAAGCCATATGTCTATGGGGAAATTACTTGACCCCTCTGGGACTCCATTTACTCATCTGTAGAAAGGATATGAGATAACCACACACAGCCCATAGGGTTCTTGTAAGTATTAAATAAGACACTGTGTATACAGTTAAGATATAGTGTTCAATGACGGGACAATTATTATCATTATGGCACCTGAACCTCAAGACCCTAATCTATGAACACAATGCTGCAGAACTGCTAAGAGCCGTGAATAGATTCCCTTGTTAGTGTCTAAGACTGCCACCTCTGGTTCGGATAACGCTATGAATTGTATAAACTATTGCAAAAGCAAAGGCCAAGCATAACTGGATCACCGCACATCAGGGCCATAGCGCTAACTCTGTATTCCCTATATATCTCGATTTAATCATCTGTAAAATGGGAATAGGATATTCTTATGGGATTTGGGAGATGAATAGTACATAGTCCAAGAGGAGCCTAGCACAGAAGCTGGCATTTTGTATGCACTGAATAAACTCCAGAAACAAGTATCTGTTGTTATTGTTTTCATTTTTCTGCTAGGACTTTTCTCATGTCTAGTTTATTTAATGGATAAGCGAATGCTAAATCAACAAATAGCCTCTCCCAGTTATTGCCTGATATAGACTATGAATAAATATCACCAACATGATTATTTCATGGAAGTCCAGGCAAATTAAACAGTTCAAACAAGGATTTGTACATTTCAAGCAGCAACCAGTAAAAAGTAAAATATGACTTTAAATGCAACAGCTTAGAGCTTTACATTTCAATTTCCATTATTCTCATAATTATCCAAATACTATTTTCTGCCAGATTTATGTATAATGTGTAACACCCTGCCCCTTAATATTGACAGTGTAAGTTTTCAGTTTGCACTTTTCAACAGGACATGTTTATTTAAATTAGTAAACTCTGTTTTAATCGAAGACATTAAAAAAATAGCTTCATGTTTAATGATGGAAAACAAGATTCAACTAATCGTTTGATGAAGTTTTATAAATATATATATATATATATATAAAGTGCCTTTGATCAATGCAGAAAAGTCAAAAATAATCATGGTTCAGAAAAAGTGCCTGGGGTAACACATGATGTGAACATAATGTTTATCTGAAATTGGTGTAATTTGTTCGATAATTGTAATTAGAGTGCCTGGGCTAGTTATTCTCCACATGCCTTGACCGGGTGCTTTTTCCACTCCTCGCTCCCCAGCTCCGGGACTCTTCATCTGCCTGGCTTCCTTGATGGTTGTCTTTCCTTTAGGTTTGAACAGTAAGTGAGGGGGATCTGTATTAGGAGAGAAAAGTAGATGCCCTGCTTTAGTACTTCACCTCTGGCAGAAGCTGTTTTCCTCCAGGAACATGGCTCCCTGGGCACGAAAGTACTCCAAAACTGTCCTCTCACTTGGCTCCAGAAACTCAATCTCTTCCTCTGTATTCAGCCATATGATGGGAATGGCTTGACACCACTGCCAGTCTCTGGGTGTCTCACCATCCCCTGTTTGATGCAAAAAAACTCTGTGCCCACCCTATCACAGTGCCTTCATTAAATTATCTTCAAGGGAATTCTCCGGGGTAAATTCCATTTTTCTACCAGACCCTACCTTGTACCAAGATCAAACAAAAAGGTCTGTTGCAGGTATTTAGCAGGTATTTAACTACAAAAAAGTCATTTCTACTAACTTCAGTTTTCTACAAAACGGGAGTAACAGTATTAACTCATTGACTCTACAGAGTTGTGAAGTTGGTATGTAAAAATCAGAACATCTCATGACTTCTCTTGGAAAATGTGCTAACATTCTTTTGTGTTCTGAATGGGATAAATTATGGGGTGAGACCTCTATTTTGCCAAAATAAGAAACCAGCCTGAGAATGTAGTGATGGAAGACAGAGCTGAAAGAGCTGCAGAGGAACTCAGCTAGAGCTCAACCAAACTGCAACTAAAGGCTCGCCTAATAGAAGGACTATTTTGTATTTACCATCATAGATTAAACCAGTTTGGATTTGGTTTTCTGTATTTACAACCATAAGACATTCGACACTGTAGAAGAAACAAACTGTCTTCGTATGTTTACTTATTAGATGTAGATGGCACAGATACAGTTTTTGATAAATATTTACTCTTGGTAAATAATCCCATTCCCCAGGCTTGTTGAATGGTCTGCTTTGATAGTTGTTTCTAAATCTTGAAGAAAACAGTCTGAAATCGAAGGAGGTTTTAACTAAACACCGTAGGGATCTAATACATCTAGTAATAGGAAAAATGTTCAGGTAAGCAGCCTAATTATACTCAACAAAGTTTTAAAGCTGATTTAGAGCTTGGTAACTATAAAGTATCAGTTTTCTAGACCATCAGGAAAACTCAGTTTTGTGCTTTACTGGGTTAATATTGAATATAAATAATGTAAGTTATAATACACAAATACGAAAGGACAAGAGCAGAAGAAATATCTAAGAACTTGAAACAAGGCAGTGTTTCTATCAAGAGAGCAATGTCTACTCCTTTCAGAAAATTAAGTTTAGGAAAGATTTAAAATTAAACTTGTATACAATATTACTTTTTCATGTGAACTTGTGAATTTATTTTTTTCAAAATAATGACAGTAAAAATTTTACATAGCCTATATTGAATTTACATATTCAAATGAGGCTTTTCCAGTAATAATGGGGATTAATACAGAGCTAGAATTCGACTTTCAATTTTAAGTCAAAGGCACTAACCATCCTATGAGTTACAGAAGATTGATACTTTTTAAATTTGACTCCTTTTGCAAATTAAAAAAGAAAAGCTTCACTAAACTTTGGACATACATATTTTCTCCAAATTTTACATTTAGTGAAATAAGATTATCTGCGACAGCTCAGTTAACATCAACAGAAAGCTTCAAAAAAGAATTCAGGCAAAATATTTTTTTTATTGTAGGCAATTATTTAAACTGCATATTTGGCTTTATACATAATAAGTCATGTGGGAAAAACATCCACATTGCAGTTAGGATTTCAGTATCTAGCTTCCGTTTTCTTTTTTTCCGAGCAATGACATTAATGGGATTTTGCCATTATAAAAATGGGGTTTCGGGGGGGAGTTACTTGTAGTTTCCAAGCTGAAGGGCAGAGCGCATATAGACGCATCGGAAGGTGGATGGCTGAATCTCCCAGTGCTGAATTGGGTTGCTGAAAAGACTCACTCCTGAATAGGAAGCCTTTTTGGTGTTATATCCAGGTGGGCAGAAGTCATTAGTTCCAACTGCAGAGATATTGTTGTTATGAAGGTAGACAACCTGTAACATGAAATAATGGAGAATAATTATTTCCCTCTGAATATACCAAGGCCCCTCATTTAAATGCTTTCAGTATTTTCATTCTTCAGTTTAAATGCTGTAATACTTTTCAAGCCAAACTTTTGATTTCTCATTTCCTTTCAAAACTTGCTTTTCCCTTCCTTAGTCTCATCATTTCGGTATACAGCATCACAATCTTTTCATATCCTCAAGCTAAAAACATTGTCAGTATCTCTGCTCTTTCCTTTCTGCTATACTCTCTGCCTGACCATCCACAAATTCTGCCAGCTCAGACTTCAAAATATGCACATAATCCAGTTCTTCTCCCCATGTCTACTCCCAAATCCTCCTCCAAGGCTGCCATTATATTCTTCTGGGTTATTGAAGTTGCACTGATTTTTCTTCTTGCTTCTTCTTTTGCCTCCCTAAAGTCTGTTCTTTCTTTCTTTCTTCTTCTTTTTTTTAATTCACAAAGTAATTGTTTTAAAAACTAAGCCAAGTTATAACTTCTGTGCCTCAATGTTCCAGTCATTTCCCATGTCATGTAGAAAGCTCCGCATGCCAGAGTCCTCACGTTGGCCTCCGTATCCTACATCCCTCTGCTCTGACCCCATCTCCCCTTACTGTTCAATCCAGCCACCGTGGCCTACTTGCTTCTCCGCTAACATGCAAAGCATGGTTCCCCCTCCAGTTGGCATACATTATTTCTTCCACCTGGAATAATCTCCAAGTTGTCTGTCAGGCTTACTGCCTCATATAATTCATTTCTCCTTAGCAAAGAAGTCTCCCCCAGCCATCCCATTCTGCCATTCTCTGTCCCAAATACACTTATTTATTCTTCTTTATAGCAATTGTCACTCTACAGCATGTTATATATTTATTTATTTTTGTCTGTTTTCTTCCTCTGGAATAAAAGTTTCATTAGGAGAAAAACCTCTTCCTATTTTGTTCATGACTGTATCTCTAGTATATACTAGAACAGAGTAGGTGTTCAATAACTATATGTTGAAAGAATAAATGAATGGACTCATAGTAATGTCATAAATTGTGTCTACATGGAATATTATATTTTAAGGGCAAAGATAAATAATAGAACTTTCAATAAAGTTATATAAGTGAGTAAAGTCATATAAATAAAGAAAAAGGGGGTATACAGTATTGAAATCAAAATCAACACAAACTGTAAGAAATACTTAAGTGTCATAGCATTTGGAATAAATATACACACAAAGATTTTTTTTTTAAAATGTATTCTCCATTACAAATTATACTCTATAAATGTTATAGTTCATCAGATGTTTTTCTGAAATATATTTACAATTATGTTTAAGATAACAGTAATTCGTTCATAGATTTCTGTAGGGAAACTAAATATCAGACTTAGAAAAAGGACGTTAGAAATGAGTTTTTTACTTCCATTATATATATGTGAATTCTGAAGAGCAATAAATTACTTGATACAACCATACATCAAGGCTAAAATATAATGCTATGTAAGGCAACAATTTCTGAAGCAAGCTGTAAAATCCATTGGGTGTTCCACTAAAATGGTTGACTTGAAATACTGTTCCTCCTTCCTGAGCACTCACACTCACTCGTTGGTGTGAAAAGGACCTCTTTTAAGAAAGGGGTTATAAAGAGAACAGTAGATGTCATACAGAAACAGGAACAAGGGATATTAAAATCAAAACAACAACTATGAGTATTGTCCTTTTATGATTCTCAAACTCTGCACATTTCTCATTGTCATTTACCATTCTTTATTTCCTAGCAGTGATTAACAAGAAAGGGGAGAGGTGTTAGTTGAGAGTTTATGGCTAATATTGAAGGTGAGAGAAGAAAGTATGAAGATGCAAAGCAAGTATTAGTCTATGTAGAGAGCAAATTAGAATCCCAACTCATTCTATGAGGTCAATATTTTCTAATATTAAAGCAAGACAAAAATCATCACAAGAAAACTATAACCAAATATCTCATACGAATATAGACATAACTTTAACAAACTATAAGAAAACTGTAACTCACTTGTAAAAAAATTATACATAAAGACCAGGACCAAGCATGATTTATCTCAGAAACATAAATTTGTTGAATTGATTGTCTAACCCCATCTTAAAATAGGAAACAAGAAAAAGATGTCTAATTTCATCACTTCTATTCGACATTGCACTAGAGGTTCTATCCATTGCAATGAAACAAGAAAAATAAATTAAAGGAATTTAGATAAAAAAGAATAATTAAAACTATTTACAAATGACAATTTCTAAATATAGACTATCCAAAGGAATAAATAAAAATCCTAACTATAACTAAAAACTATTTTGGCACTATACTAGGATAGATCAAGATAAAAATATCGATTGAATTTCTGTATACTAGCAATGAACAATTCAAAATGAAATTAAGGAAATAATTCATTCACAATTGCATCAAAAAAACAAAACAAAAACAAAAACAAAAAAACCCCAAACAAACCAGAAATGAACTTAATAAAAGAATCATTAACACTTGTACCCTAAAATGGCAAAACATTGTTGTGAACAATTAAATAAGATAAAAGAGAGATATTACATGCTTGAATATTAGATTATATGCTTTTTAATTGGAAGACTCAATATTATCAAGATAAAAATTCTCCCCAATTGATCTAAAGATTCAACACCATCCTTATCAAATTCCCAGCACACTATTTTAGCAGAAATGAACAAGTTGATCCTAAAATTGTATGGAAATGCAAAGAAACAAGAAATACTTTTGAAAAATAAGAAGAAAGTTAGAGTATCTTCACTCTCAATTTCAAAACATAATCAAAAGATACAGTACTTGAAAGGCACAGTACTAGAAACATTCACAAATCAATAAATGTGATTTACCACATAAACAAAAAGAAGGATAAAAACCATATGATAATATAATTAGAGGCAGACAAAGCATTTGATAAAATCCAGCAGTCATTTATGATAAAAATTCTCAACTAAATGGGATTAGAAGGAACATACTTGAACATAACAAAGGTCAGATATGAAACACTTACTGCTAGCATCGTACTCAATGGGCAAAAACTAAAAGTGTTCCCCTTATAATCAGGAACAAG
This sequence comes from Mormoops blainvillei, assembly GCA_004026545.1. NCBI lineage: Eukaryota > Metazoa > Chordata > Mammalia > Chiroptera > Mormoopidae > Mormoops > Mormoops blainvillei. The sequence goes on from PVJD01005744.1 coordinate 56,280, forward strand.
ATAAGGATGTCCACTTTCTCCTCTCTTGTTCAACATAGTACTGGAAGACCTGGCCACAGCAATCAGACCAGAAGAAAAAATAAAAGGCATACAAATTGGAAAGGAAGTAGTAAACTGTCTTTATTCACAGATAACAAGATACTATAAATAGAGAACCCCAAAGGCTCCATGAAGAAACTACTAACCCTGATAAATAAATTCAGCAATGTAGCAGGATACAAAATTGATATCCAGAAATCCGTTGCATTTTATACATGCCAATAATGTACTAACAGAAAAGAAAATTAAGCAAACAATCCCATTTATATTTGCTTCAGAAAAAGAATAAAATACCTAGGAATAAACCTAAGCAAGGATGTAAAAGATCTGTACTCAAGAAAATTTTAAGACACTGAAGAAAGAAATTGAAGAAGATAAAAATAAGTGGAAGCACATGCCGTGTTCATGGATAGGAAGAATTAACATCATTAAAATGTCTATACTACCCAAAACAATCTATAGATTCAATGTAATTCCAATCAAGGTTCCAGTGGTGTATTTCACAGAACTAAAACAAATATTTCAAAAATTTATATGGAACCACAAAAGGTCCCACGACAGCAATCCTGAGAAAGAAAAATGAAGTTGGAGTAACCATGCTACCTAATATGACATTATACTATAAGGCCAGAGTAATCAAAACAGCATGGTAATGACATAAAAACAGACACATAAATCAATGGAACAGAATAGAGAGGCCAGAAATAAACCCAACATCTTTGTAGTCAATTGAAATGTGACAGAGGTAGCAAGTGCATACAATGGGCTAAAGATAGTTTATTCAATAAATGGTGTTGGGGAAAAATGGACAGATAAGTACAGAAAAATGAAATTAGACCACCGTCTTATGCCACAAATAAGAATAAATTCGAAATGGATCAAAGACTTAAATGTTAGACCTGAAACAATAAAAATCCTAGAAGAAAACATAGGCAGCAAAATCTCAGATAATGTTTGTAGCAGTTCTTTAATTGAACACACCTCCCTAGGCAAGGAAAACAAAAGAAAAAATAAATAAATGGAACTATATTAAATTAAAAGCTTTCTGCACAGCAAAGGAAATCATCAATGAAATAAAAAGACAACCCACAAAATGGGAGAGCATATTCACCAATACATCTGATAAGGGGTTAATATCCCAAATTTATAAAGTACTTACAAAACTCAACACCGAAAAAAAAAACAATCCAATTAAAAAATGGACAAAGGACCTGAATAGAGACTTCTACAAAGAGGACATATGGATGGTCAATAGACATATGAAAGGATGCTCTAGGTTACTAATCATCAGAGAAATGCAAATTAAAACCACAGTGAGATACCATTTTGCTTCTGTCTGCTATCCTCAATAAATCAGCAAACAAATGTTGGCCAGGATGTGGAGAAAAGGGAATCCTTTTGCGCTGTTGGTTGGAATGCAGACTGGTGCAGCCACTGTGGAAAGCAGCATGGAGATACCTCAAAAAATTAAAAATGAGTGTGCCTTCGGACCCAGTGATCTCACTTCTGGGAATGTATTCAAAGGAACCCAAAACAGTAATTTGAAAGAACATAAGCACCCCTATGTTTACTGCAGCATTAATTAAAATCTCCAAGATATGGGAGTAGCCCAATTGTCCATCAACAAAAAAGTGGATAAAACAACTATGGGACATTTACACAATGGAATACTGTTTAGCCATAAAAAAGAAGAAAATTTTACCCTTTGAGACAGTATGGACGGACCTGGAGAACACTATGCTAAGTGAAATAAGCCAGTCAGAGAAAGGAAAATACCATATAATTTCACTCATATGTGGAATCTAATGAACAAACTGAACAAAGAAAATGGGGACAGACTCATAGATAGAGAGTAGGATGACAGCTAGTGGTGGGGGAGGTTTGGGGGTGGAGGGATTGAGCAAAAAGGTAAAAGGACTCATGGATATGCACGACAGTGTGGTGATTGCAGAGGAGTGAGGAGTGTAAGGAGACTAAAAGGTAATATAAAAAAAAAAATACAAAAGAAGAAGGTGTAGTACTGGCAAATGAAACGTGGCATATCCGTGTAACAGAATGCTCTTTAAGAATAAACATGAATGAACTTCGAATAAATCCTATGATGTGGGTGCTGTAAAATCATTATGATAAGTTTAAAAGGTCAGACACAAAAGCCAAACATTATTATGATTATATTTATATGAAATGTCCAGAAAAGGCAAATGCACAGAGACAGAAAGAAGATTAATGATTTTCTGTATCTGGGGATGAGATGGAGAACTGACTAGAAACTAATGGGGGAATATTTTGAGGGTAACAGAAATGTTCTGGATCTGGATGATGGTGATATTGAACAACTCTATTATTTTGCATAAAATAACTGAACTATATACTTATAGAAAAAGAAGAAGGGTAGGTAAAGTCCCTTGTTGCCTGAAGGAAGAGGGGTAAAATGAGTGCCCAGAGAACCGATCAGATATGGAAAACCAAGGGGGAGGAGGCCCTTCTGAAGGCGGGACCCTGTGTGAAAGCCCACAGATTTGCTGATATTCAAAAAAGACTGCAAACCAGTATGTTTTATTTCTTTCTCTGTGATCCATGATATGAAAGACATTATATATTGAGGTTAGTCTGTATAAATCTATATATGTGAAATAATTTTTTAAATATTTAATATTACAGTGATATTTTCTTTTTATTCAATTTATTGTATTTCATCCTACCCCACCATATACCATCACATTTCATAAATGTTCCTAATGAGCCCATGAAACTGATTTTATAGACTTAAATGTAATCAGATTAACATCTGAAAAAGAGCAATCAGGAAGGTGAAAGTGATTACTCTGAGATCTGAGAATGAAAACAAAAACAAACCAAACCAAAATAAAACAAAATCCACCACTGACTAAAATTCTAACAGTAACAACGATAGCTATTCTTCTAGGTCTTCCAGGTTGGCTAGCTTTACTTGTGGCTTCAAACCCCACTTACTCACTCCTCTATCATCACCAAAGACCCACTGATAAAGAATTAGCATAAGATAATGAACATCGTGACATATGAATTTAATTTGGAGTTTTGTCACAACAAAGTAAAAAAGAAAACAATCTCGAACCCCAAGCAGTAAAGTTGAGATACTAGAATACAAAAAGGGCAAATTTATAAAATGATTTTCCCTATAACATAGTATCAGTATCAGCATATAGTTTCTGAATCACCATGGTTGAACTAAGTACTTATGTAAATCTCTAAAACAATTTAAATATGACCTTTAAGAAGCTGAAAATTTAGATAAAATAAGCAAATGTGTAAAATCTACAGATAGCCACATTATTGAATTTAAAAAAATAATATATATATATATAATCTGAATAATGTGTTTGTTTTAGTTCCTCAAAGTAACAATGGAAGTTTTATTGTTACATATAAAGTTATTATCACGATTTAAACTAGTAAGTATGTCTCACATTTATAGAATTACAGACTACAAAGCTCTATTACCACGGTGGCATTAAACTGTATCATCCTATCCTTTTGAATTCATTATAACTCGATAATTGACATAAAGTTAATTCAGTTGTACTGCTAGAGAAACATTCCCTTTCGATCTATATGACATCTGCAGAAGCTAAAATTTAAAACTATAATTTTATTCCATATCTATGCATCGCAGGTTATATCATGTCTTCCAACTAGTATGTATTTATTACACTAATCTGTTACTTGAAACTACCTGGCCTCATAAAAAATATTACATTCTGGAAGCAAGCAAGTTCAACGCAATAGTCCTAACTTTAACAAATTAATCATTCAAACCTATAAAACTAGAGTGACTATTTATATAGAAACATTAAAATATCTCTCTGCAAAATTATTTCTAAGCAGAGCTTCCTACCTCCTGGCATCCCAGTAAATAAGGTTTGCTCCCTATATATTATTCATAATGGCTAGTGACATTGCATTACCTGGATGTACTTATGTTCTGCCAGCCCACCAGGCACTTTGATAAGGTTGTTATTGTCCAAGTGAAGTTCCCTCAAATGAGGAGTGTTGGCCAGAGAGCCATTGTCAACAGAAGTGATGTTGTTGAAACTCAGTCCCAACCTACAACAGAAGAGAAAAAACAAGTTCATATCCCACACATGGTTACATTCTTACAGACATGTGATTAACTAAGTTGATGGAAAACGACAAATTTCATTTTTGCACTTACTCTTCCCTCTGCCTACAGTGCTTTTCCAAACTTGCTAAACTTGGACAAAGTCCATTTGTTCTTAAGATTTCAGCTTAGAGTTTAACCTCTTTAAAATTTTTCTGACGGTGCTAGACTATATGTGTACCCCTAGTAAATGCTCATATATAGCAAGCATCCTGCTGTCACCCTCTTGTAAAATTCAAGGGACAGTGTACCTGTGGGTCTCTCCTTGAGAACAGTGACTGTCGGGTGGTATATTCAGTACAAATATAGAGCCTGATATAATCAATGACTAGCTGTTGAGTTGATTTCTATATATAATGAATGTAATGAATTCATTTGTGACAAAATATAAAGAATACTATTATTTTGGCTATTTTGGAAATTAAGCAACTGTATATTTATTGCATCAATTTATTTGTTGGAAATAAAAGGTACAGGATTCTAATGAGTCAATAAACCTACCTTCCAGAAAGGTTACTATAATTAGTAACTCCCACTAATTTGAAAGAATTCACGAATGACCACCTAGTGCTGTCCGAATGTACCAGGTATTAACATCCCAAGTTTCTGACCCTGATCTCTGACCTACATCTCTAGCGATGAGGCAAGAAGATTTTGGAAGAGACCCAGAAAGCTCCAAGTAAGAGAAAGAGGAAGTATCTATTGGGATTCTTCAAATGCAGCGAAAGAGACTAGGGTTTTATAGGCTTCTGCTTGCCTGCAGCTAGCTGTGACCTTTGAACCCTTTTAACATTTAGGTGCTGGTTTAGGTAACCAAGGTCTTCCAATTTTAAGCATGACTTGGCATTTGAAATAACTGAGATTAAAGTGTACTGATTTTAGGCAATCAATAGCACAGTTGGTTTATCTTAGGTATAGATTCTTAACCTGGCATCTTAGCTCAGAATATTTTGGTTCTCCCTTCGTCTTAGGCATTCACCTCTTTTTCCTGGCCTTCCCTTTTTTTAAAATCTCAGAATCCTCTCTCCTATTTCTTACTACACTCCAAGTCCCACATCTATTTTGGACTAACACATTTCTCAGAATATAATATTCCTAATAATTTATCCAAGGAAACTTTGATGTTTAAATAATTTATTTATATATTCAAGAACTTAATCAAGAAATATCCAAGACACTATCCTGGGATAGGATTGTGAGGGCAAAGGACACAAAGCTCAAAAACTCATAATTCTTTCCATCGAAGAATATTTCACCTAATTAGGGAGAGATGATGATACAATGATATATATTATAATGTATATAATGGTATGTGTATATGTATAATAAAAGGGAAGTTTGCCTGACAATATTTTTTTTTTTTGCAGGGGAATATACAGTATTTTCTCTCCCATTGTTCCCAATTACTAATTGGAATATTTGCCATGCAACAATGATCTGAGATCAGTGGCTGCATTCCTCTTGTTTTCACAGTTTTGATTTTTCAGTACCAAAATACTTCTCATGTTCCAACACCAGTGAGGAGCAAGCAACACAAGATTTTGATGGTTTGATGGACAAATTTTTCTGGATTTGATTCCCAAAAGAAATGTGTTTGATAAATTCAAAGAATTAGTAGAGTACGTTTGGTCAGTGAGGCTATCTTCTCTAATATAATGAATGAAATTCAAATCCATTTAACCAGAAATCCTCACTTCTATTGATCTTTTCAGAGTTTATTAGCTCTTTATGCTTCTTTCTATTTAATGACAAGCATATGATGTTAGTATTAAAGTGTAGAATATCAAGATCTCCATATCATTTTCAGGTCATAATTTTTTTTACTAAATAGTTACAAATATTATGATTGACTTACCACATTTACAATGTTAGACTACTGTTATTCTTATCCCTACTACTACTGTGAATAATGATCCAATACTAATAACCAACCCAAAGACAGTTCTACACAACAAGTAATGCAACTTATTTTTCAACATTTTTCTGTAGCTAGAGAGACTGAATCAACAAAAAAAGGTGGGTGATGCATAATATTATTTTGAAAAATATTTTCTACATTAGAAGCTGAAATTAAAATAGCTTTAGAGAAAGGAACTCTTATCATTTGTGACACACCAGAGTAATACTTTGTAGTTACAGCCACATGCATGAGCTCATCTCTGGCTCTCACCATCCCCTGGGATACTGGGAAATGTCCACAAAAATGGGAAAAGCTGCATGATATAGCCATCTGGTAGTAAGTACTCTTCAAAGATGAACTGAATATTTTATATTTATTTATCTACCATGAAATTTATATACAAAAGGAGGGATGAGCCAGTTTGGCAAATGCCATGCTTCTTTGTAAAAACATTCAACAGTACCAGTGGATCAAGTACAGAGTGTTCCTTGAAGACAACTGAAAGAGTTTTCCAGAACTCTCCTTTTTTTATTACTTAATCAGATTGTAAATATAGGAATATTATAGTTAGGTTAGAAAGCAAGACAGGAACTGGTGATCCTCTCTCATGGGGAAAAAAAAAGGGAAGAAGGTCCAGACATTTTAAAAATCTTTTTAATACTACATTAAGTATTTAGGGACATTTTAAACTCTTCTGAATAAGAGTTAGAAAATTTCATCATAACTATTCTAACTCTATAGTGTGGTATGGGATGCCCAATATTTCCATAACCTGGTAGCTTTCATTTTAATGCATTTTCAAATTCTGGACACCGTGTTACACTTTGCTAACTTTCTGTGCAATGCAAGTAAGTTAGAACTAATGAACATATCGATTTAATTAAATACATTGTAATAAGATACACCTGAATCTAACAATAGGGTACACATAAAACAGGAGGCTGACCTTGGTGGTTACAGTAAGTATACTATTTTATTAGGTTTTTTAAATAAATAATTGAACTAGCTGAAGTTCGAGGTTGTTATAAACAACAACAAAAATGTGCTACAGTCAAAAATCAGTCATGTTTCTAATTCTGAGCATCTAGGCACTAATACAGCTAGCCATTTTACTGATAGAATTTTAATGATAGAATGTCTTAAAAGATTATTACTTAGCCAAATTATTCAGTCCTTTCAGGCTAGCTGCATCAACTTTGGTAATTTTGTTGCCATCGAGATGTAATTCAGTAAGGGAAGGAGGAAGACCTGGAATATAGATACAAAAAGTTAAATTAGCAGATAAACATAATTACAGAGTGTACAACTATGTAGTGAACACATACGCCACTTTCTAAAAGACATACAGTTCCAAACGATTTGCTTTTCATCTTGTTCATTGGTTTTGGTTTTCCTCATTTTCCTTCATCCTGTTTATAATAATATATGCTCTTGGAAGTAGTATGAGATCTTTTTTACTTTTCTCCTAGATTGAGTTTAACAAAAATATGGATGGTGCTTATCAAATAGTAGATTTTTCCCCCTAGGAGTTGTCAGCATACAATTGTAGAACTGCAGTGAAACCCTGAACCTCATTCGGTTAACACCTTTGTCAATGGGCTAACATTGTTATTGACAAAAGATAACTCTAAAGTGAAGAGATGAGCAGTTGAACTATAACACAGAGAACATATACTATATAAGTAGTTATTTGATCATCACTAAAAATCAACACCGATATAGTGGCCTACTCTTAATCTAACTTTTCCATAAGAATATCAAATGCCTCTCTGCAATACGGGTATACAGGAAGAGCTAAAGCTTCTTTGGTCTCTTTAAATGAAGACTGTTTCTTCACATAAGCACAGTACAGAGGCCTATTATCAAGTGATTGGCCACATGGAGAGTGCCTGCAGAGACCATTTCAGATCCAAAGTATCCACTAAGCCTCTGGATAGTACTTCTTGAAAAGCTAGTATTTCTACAAACTTAGTAATATAAATATAAAACTTTAAATATTTTATTTTCATTTCCTTCTGCAACCTGAGGAGGTATTATATTTTAATACAATTATTTAAAACAGCAGACTGTTCCACTTAGAAGAATAGCAACAACTACAAAGAAAACTGCAAATTGGTTACATGTAGAACTAACATCTGCTTAGCAGAAAGTGTTGGTTATTTGTCCATTAAAAACATAATTGGAAAATTACAGGTTATGTTTGGTCTAAAATTTTCATTGGCATCCCACAGAATTCTGTCAAGATTGTCTATTTACCATAAAAGGTTAGTCTATATTTGATTTGAAAATGACTATTAGTTTTTCTGTTTATGTGGGAGATGCTAAGGAAAGGGTCTACTTACTGAATGTCTGTTTTGTGCCAAACACTGAGATTAGCACTTTTCCTAAATTAGCTCATTTAATTCTTTCATTATTTAAATTATTTTTATTTATTCCATTTCACAGATGAGGAAACATAGGTTCAAAGATACAAATGTTGTAGGTTACCTAGCTAGTAAGTAGAGAATATAACAAGTTCCCAGATGGCTAAAAGGAGTTAAAATAACATGCTCTACCCTGAAAGAAATGTAATGACAATTGCATTATTTTCATGAAAAAAATAATAGGAAATCACAATCACTCTTGGAATAAGGCATTTCAACCACTTGAATTTCCTTAGAATAAATACATGTGGGTTTGTAAGCTATTTTTATGAGTAAAACAAGTGAATATATATATTCATATATAAAAAGCAATGAATATAACTCCAGAAATTTTTTTAAAATGGTGCATATACAGGGTCTGGCACAAATAACATCCCTTTTTATTACAAAATCCTTTATTACAAAATCATCAACATGTAATTCTGTAACAGCAATACCACATTCAAGCACACCATATGACATTTTAGGTGAAATGTTCAAATTAAAACTATAAATTATTACACCCATAGTATTACCTTATGAACCACACTCAAGCAAGGGTTACTTCTCCCAGACCCTGTATTTGCTTCCCTATCACCATGAAAAGATGTTTTTAAAATGTCGTGTCTCTAGAACACCAATCATCATCACATCTGTCATTCCTATATATTTCTAAATGTCTCCCTTTTGGGGACATCAGTTTCCCAGAAGGAAAATGATAGTCAGGCGGAGGTTTGTGGAAGAAAGCTTTATCTAGGATAGAGGAGTCAAATTTATAACAAACATCATTAGCCTTTGGCGCTGTAGCATTTAGCCAAAAAGCCTAAACTGTAGTTACTTTAGTCTCTTTTCTGTTTTAAGATAAAATACATTAACAGCTTACTTTGAGTCAAATAGAGTGTGTGTGCATTACAAGTCTTACATCTAGTAAGCCTTACAAATACTCACGGGTCCGTGTCAATAACATGTCCATTTCCCAGATAACAAAGGGAGGCTTTAGAGATGTGGAATAGATAGCCCGAAGTCAAAGAGCCACTAAAAGGCTGAGTAGGCCTCTCACTCAGGTTGGTCTAACTCAACAGTGAATTTACGATCTTTCCATTTTATTCTGCTGCCTTTCTGTTTGCAACAGTGATGGACAATAACATGCAGACAGTAAGGCTCCTCGAAAAGCGGTGATGTTCAGGCAGAAGGGTCCCAGCCCAAGAACACAGGCTTTTACATTAGATATGAATAAATATACATGGAGAAAGGACTTAATGTTGAAGCAGAATGAAACAAACACAGGAGCTCTGACGTCAGCCCAGCACAACCCCAGCTCTGCCACTTCCTAGCTCCGCTCCAAGACTTTGATCACAATTTACTTCACCTCTTTAAGCCTCATTCTCCTCATTTATAAAATAGACGTAATAATATTATTTACAAAGGATTGTTCTGAGATTTGTATAACAATCCAGGGAAAGCATTTGGCACAAATAACAGAACCCATAAAAGGTATTTGGTACATGTGCTGAATAAAATTTAGTCACTACGATTTTAATATTATTAAGTGATTACTAAATAACAAGCTACAGATGCTGAGAGCACCCAGTATAGAGAAAGGATATGAGAGTCTAGAAAAACTTATCACTAAGCGATAAAATGTGTTACTGAAGGATATTTAGGAAGAAGCATTAGGAGAGGGAAAACGAAAGATTGTTCTTTTAATGCAAGCCATCAGGCAGCACGATGTAGTGGAAGAATTTGGACTTTAAATTCCAGCCACTTTATCCATTTATATGGATATCGGGGGTGGGGATGCATGAAGCCATTTAGGTAAGTAGGATAAGTGACATGAGGAGGAAATTCCAAATGTGCTGATGTCTGAAGAGCATTTCCCAGCATCCCTTGGGTGCCCAGCTCTCGTGGCCACGATGGACCAGGACGTACCCCAGGACAGAGCCAGGCTCCTCTCTGGGGAGGTGGCCCAGGCCGCCCTGCCTCATGCCGCTGCTCTCCACCAGCCAGGATCACACCAGGACTCCAGAATATATCTTGCCTAATGGCCTTCTGCTTTTCTATTTTTTAAGTGACTGATAGTACACTGCCATGTAGTTGATTATATGGATTATGATTATCTCCATATCTCCATATATAGTATAGACATATATATCCATATATATCTATATATATCCAAATATATGTGGATAACTATACATATGTATCACAAAATATACACTATATAAAATATAAATATAAATATATAAATACATTAAATATCTATAGTCCCTGCACTGGGGATACAAAAGATCACTTGTCACATGCAACAAGTCAGAGTCCCAGTATCAATGTGCTTTATGAACTGGAAATCAATCTCCCTTCTCCATGTATCTCTGAATCAGTACCAGTAGTTGCTATTATGAGTCAAAAATATCCTCCGTAGCAAAAAAAAAGACTGTGGAGAGGGCAAGGGGTGGTAAGAAACCATTCTATGGAATATATACTCTCACCAGTTGAAGTTTTTATGGAAGTGCAATAAAGAGTCATTGTTTTCTGTGAGCCAGTAGCTGCATTTTCTACCCAGTCTAAGAATAAGACATAAATTGAGAAGGGCCAGGTTGAAAGGAAAATTTGAGAATATAAAGGGTTTTTTGTGAGGCCAAAGAACCTAAGACAGGGAAAACGTGAAAATTAGAGCTTATTTTTGGTGATTTGATGCCTTGTCTGATTCACAAAGACTGGCTTATGTGCCTCTCCTGGGCAGCTGCTCATGCAGTGAGCTTACCCCCAGGACTGTGTGGTGACTGCTGTTTAACTGCTGGGCTTTGCTCAGGCAATCAGCTCCTTGAAGGCAGGCAGTACATCCTATTCACTGTCCTGTCCCCCGTGTTTGGAACTTTGCTTAAGTGAAATGAAAGTTCAAAACATTTTTCATGAACAACGTAAGGTAACATCGATCCACTACTTTTCTATGTGGCAGGTATTCCTCTAATTATTTGTTTAATTTTAAAACAACCCAATGAGGTGGGTATTAATATTATTTTCACTGCAAAAATAAGGAAATTGAGGCACAGATTTTGATAACTACCAATTAGTGACAATTTGAAGTCAGGCAAACAGACTCCAAAACCAACACTCTTTATAACAAGCAATGGCCTCTATTTAAATGAGAGTGTGGTCACTGTGGATCCTCTGACTCAAAGAGAAGTAACTGGAAAATCCTAAAATGGAAAAGAATTCACTAAGGGATTAAGGACTTAAAGTAAACATTGGTTCAATTTCAGAGGCAGTTCCATGTATCCCTCTCTTTCTTTTAGCAAAGTACCACTAAACACACTATTTCTTAAAATAACTGTACTTTCATCTTTGTGAAATCACAATTCTGTTATGTAAAATCATTGTGCATTAAAGTACATCTTAGAAGAGACTTTATAGGTAAAAGAGCCAGGCCATCTCTACAATGAGCCTAGTGGGTCCAGCGGTCAGCCAGGTTCAACAGAAACACTTTCAGGGATAGAGAATTTACTAGAAATGAAGTTGGCTCCTTGAGTCATCATTCAGATTTCCAAAACAATCTTTTTAAAGTATAAAAACCCTTGGATTTCGGTTTCCAAATTGCTTAGGAGAATTTGCTATCACCTTGAGGGATGGAGGTGATATTGGTGTCAGCAATGCGGATGTAGGAGAGCTTCTTCATTCCCTGGAAGGCTCCATTTTCAATTCCTGAGCTCTTCAGCGGGTTGGTGCCCAGTTCTGCAAATGCAGTAAGTGCAGAGCTTTTATAAGACAATTTTAGGATATTGCAAGTCAGAGTAGTGTCTGTCTCAACAAAGAATTGAACAGAAATTTAGCTCAATAACATCTTGACTGAAAAACAAAAGAGAAATTAAGGCAATGCTCCTCCAGGGGATGGTAAAATGGGGTAAACATCACCTTTACTAAAACAAAAAATAAATCACAAAAATGAAAAAGTACACAAATGTTTATGGAAGAGTAATCATAGCAAAAACAATAACAAGAAAATTATTTAAGGTGCATATACAACTTTGCCCAGAAATCAACAAAATCAAGTATTTACATATTATACTTATTATGGATTATTACTGTCCTAAAATATATTAAAATGGTGTTGCATAATTTGACTCTAACATTCTGTAAGCCAATTATAAAATTATAATTTTGTCATCCGTAGTGCAAAACATTAGAATATATTTTTTAAAGCAAATAATTTGTAGATGTCCCAGATAAAACCAACTCCCACATGAAAATGCATCCTCGAATATCTCTAATTAAGCACTACCTGGTTACGTCCTGCATCTTGGACATGCAGTGGGGTAACTTCAGCTCTACAGCTTTCTCTGCATTCTCAGAACCCCAAGGACAAGAAATCAAAATGTTGTAAGGCACAAATTCAAAATCCCACTTCTCCTGGCCCTGCTCCTGCCATCTCTATAAGGCTTAAGACGTAAGTTCCAGCTAATTTACCTTCCTGCAGCTAAAGCTTACTTGCGATCTCTTAAGGTGAACCTTGAATCCTGGTCTTAGAGTCATAAGAATATCTGTACCTATGACAATCATCTGGTTCAGTCCATTGAGCACAGATTTTTGCACTTTGGTGATCTCGTTCTCATGGACACGCAGCTCTTGAAGAGTTTTGGGCATTTTTTCTGGCAATTCTTTCAGCTGATTCTTGGAAAGATAGAGTCGTTCCAATTTCACCAAAGGTGTAAATGCTCCAGGGCTGATTTTGTTAATTTTGTTGTTGACCAGAATCAATGTCTGTGGATAGGGAACAAAAACAACCTTCTCTTAATTCTAAAAGCTTCCACACATACATAAAATGAGTGTGTAGTTTATTCATTCCACTGATGGAACTAGTGGAGACACCTGCAGAGTTGCCAGAAACCAGTAAATATCAATCAGATGTGATTCCTTTAAAAAGTTTATGAAGACCAGATCATTACAAATAAAGGGGAAGGAAATATAATGAAGGAAATATAGAGGGGAAGGAAATATATATTTAAAAAAATTAATATAATATAATATATTTTAAATTATTTCTATAAAGAGAGAGAGAGGAGAGATATGCATATTGGGTTAGTCAAACAGACCATTTAGTTTTTGCTGTAAAATAAAAGACACATTTTTCATTTTCACCAATAACTTTAGTGTTTGGACATTTTGAGTATGTCTGCTATCTCCCACTATTGCCTTCTAGTGGGTAGAGGCCAGGGGTGCTGCTAAACATCTTCCAATGCATAAAACAGCCCCACAGCAAAGAATTATTTGGCCCAAAGGTCAATAGTACCAAGAAACTTCACAAACCTCTTTTGACACGTTTGATCAGTCACTATACCTTTTCCATACACTGCACAAATAATTTTTTTGCATTTCGGTTGTGTTTTTACCTTTCTTGAAATAATAAAGCATAATATACCAAAAATGTAGCATATTTTCTTACATCTTCAATATTAAAATGGCTGCACAAAGATTCACCAATTTTGGTAAGTTTTTTTAAAGGCACACTGATATGACAGCTATTAACAATACAATCTGTCAAAGTTTTTTCAAATGAAGTTAAAGGCAACTAAGTACTATTAGAGCCACCGTACTGAAAAAACTAAACAGTTTGGTTAACCCAATATATCATATTAAATAATATATAATATTCCTAAAGATTGAAATTATTGGAGTGACCCAAGATACCATTCTCCAGTTTTTCAACCTCTAAGTCCACTTCATTGACTGTTGTCATGAATTCCACTACAAGAAGGTAGCACCAGTTTCTACTATCACCAGCAGTACAAGACAATAAAATTTTTTTGAAGCCTCAAAAATTTAGATAATCTGTTTCAAAGGTTTGCCAAATTAGTACATTATGTTGTAGCTTGTTGCCTTATTTTGCATTTTCTTGTCACTGGAAAGCTTTGAAAAAATTCTGTTCATTTTACTACTATTTACTGTAGGTTTGGGAGGTAAGGTAGTACTTCTCATTTTTGTTAAATTTTAATAATTGGTTAAGAGAATAAAGTTATAGGTAATATTATATTCAGGGTCTCAATATATTAATTTTCCATTTTCTTGCCCCTGTTACATATAAAGGTTTTATATAGCTGATTGTATTACCATTTTTGGCAACTTCTAAATTTTTGTTTCTGAGTTCTCGGAGCGTGGGTAACTGTATATCGTTCATAATTGCTATGCCTATAGCCATTGCCGAACCCATTTCTGGACTACATCACTGTCTTCCAATGATCTGTATGACTACAGAACCACACCGTTCTAATTATTTTAAATCTCTTTATCACCTAATCCTAATTAACAGAATAATTTTTATCAAGTTAAAAAAAAACTTGCATTTTCAATTGCAGCACACATTTGTGCATATATGAAAATGCAGAGGGATGAAAAGGGAACTAGTGTAACAGTAAAGTGATAACTTTAGTCTCAGAAATGCAAGAATATTTTTTAGAGTAACAGCTGGTTAATTAAACCAGGTACATCCTCATGTAGTTTACATTATTCAATTAAAACTTGTTACAAGTTACATGATTTTTATCTAATTCTAAAATATGCATTGTTAATTAAAATAAAATCCTAAGAAATTCCAATGAATATTACAGAAAGTTCAAAAAGTCATCAGGATTTATAATTCATAGAAAATTTATATTAAAAAGTAAAATGCCCAGGAAATCAGTAAAAGTCAGAGCCAGAGATTCAGAGGAACTACATCATTAAAAGACACCCAAAATAGTGGATGCTTAATTTTAAATGCAAAGGAGATCCTCAACTGCCATCTGTGGAAGAAAAGTCTGAAATCTTGTTATAATTAAATGCATTAAACCTGGTTTGAAAATCTATTTTATTTCATGTTAAATGTTAAAACCAATTAATAATCAGCCCGAGGATGCATTACCTGCTATTTCAGGTAATAAAATATTATCTCTTTGACTAGTTAATAACTAGATAATGTCTGTACCTGGGAGTATGTTATGGTAATAACTGCTTATGATTTTGGGGGTAGTGTGATATTTGTCCCCAATTATTTCTTCAGTAAAATGGGAGTAATAGGAGCACCTGGAGGGGTTGTTGTGAGGATTAACAATGACAATGTATATAGACTACTTCTTTGCTAAGTGCCTTTCAAATATTATTATTTGTTGAAAGTTTTAGTCCAGTGAGAAACACCCCTGCTTTCAGAATAAAACAAATTTGAAAAATAAAACTGAAAATTTTGGTCATCATAAGGCAAAACTTTAAGGACTGTAGAAATTAAAACTTCATCTAAAACAGATCGACACATGAGAAAGTTACTTATGTATACACAGTATTGTTAAAAATGGTTAATGGCGGCTCCCTACAGAGGGATATGTATTTAAGAAAGTGGACTTATAAATTAACAGGCGATGGCAAAATGTTGAGATGGGGAAAAGCTGAGGAATTACACTGGCTAAGGAGAAAGTCCAGCTACCAAAGAAAAAGTCAAAGGTGAACTCCAAGTGTTCTTCCAGAGATCAGCTAAGGCAAAAAAAGAAAAACAAGCAGGAATGGATTATCGTTAATTAACTAAGAGGCTGAGAGAAGTTGAATTAGAAGAGAATGTATTGCTTAGGGAGAAGTGCCTTGAGTGCCATTTAATCTAAAATTGAAGCACAGACTCAAAAATCAGGACAACCTACTTCTTTGGTAACTAACAAAAAAAGTGATCAAGCCAGAGAGGTAGGGAGAGGTGATGAAAAAGATGACAAGCAACAGAAATAGGGTAGAAGTAAGGGTAAAAGCATTTTCACCACCTTCACCCAAGAAGGTAATAAAAAGGTACAAACTTTTGGCTATAAGATAAATAACTAATTTGGATGTATTATACAACATGATGACTACAATTAACACCACTGTATGGTACATTTGAAAGAACTAAGAGAGTAAATCCTAAAATTTCTCATCAAAATGAAAAAAAAATTACTATCTCAGATGATCTTAATCTTATTGTGGTAATCATTTTTCAATATATATGAGTCAATTCTTGATGGTATACACTTTACAATTATACAGTAATGTAGGTAAATTATATTTCAATAAAGCTGAAAGAAAAAAAATACAGAAACGTGAATTCATATGTACAGTTTTCTCCAAAGCCACTTATGTAGAGCTTACTCTGTACCGGATGTTGTTTTAAGGAACTGTATGCTGGCTATCAAATTTATAGGAATTATTAGTGCACAAATTCAAGCCAGGCTGTTCCTAAGGTTAGACCGTAAGCTTTGGTTCTTCTTGGCTCTGTGGCTATGAACAAGTAACTCAATTTCTCTGTGTCTATAGAGAAATTGAGGCTATCAAGAGTGTCTACTTCATAAGAATAGTTATAAGAATTGAGTGAGTTAGTGCATATAAGGTATTAAGAACAGTGCCTAGTATACAGTAATTGCTAAGCAAGTGTTTTTATAATTAAATCTTTGAAAATTTTTATTTTTAATTTAAAAATTTCTTTACTAGGTTTTAAGTTTCAATTAAAAAATATTGAATGTTGACATGTAATTTTCTATTATTTTATAGAATAAGTATGTAGTTTTTCTACTACATATAACTGCTCATACAACATATACCACTCATCATGAACCAGAGAGTTGTAAGCTGATCAAATTATTGAGTTATAAAAGACATTTTTTGTTAAATCCTTTTTATTTTAACCCTTGTTAAATTTTCATTTGTTTCCTGTCTTCTCATTCCAGTGAGGCCTTCCTGGCTGAAATTATGATGTTTATTTGTATAATAACAAGGATAGAAATGATCATGAATGAAAGAGTAAGAGAAAAATAGCTGTTTAACATCCTCTGAATAGCTGGAAGCTCTAATAAACTCTCTCGTCTTCCAATGTGTACTCTGAAGAAGAAAGAAAGAGATTGCCAAGATGATAATTGCCTAAAAAACATTACTTGGAGATGTGGAAAAGAAAGAACACATTATTACAAATGCCAGACTTAATGAGAACACAGAAACTAGATACCTCTTATTTCAGGATATGAGGAGTTTAAACAAATTATTCAGATTATACATAAACACACAGGAAGTAGG
The DNA here is from genome assembly GCA_004026545.1 of Mormoops blainvillei. Taxonomy (NCBI): domain Eukaryota; kingdom Metazoa; phylum Chordata; class Mammalia; order Chiroptera; family Mormoopidae; genus Mormoops; species Mormoops blainvillei. The sequence goes on from PVJD01005744.1 coordinate 73,813, forward strand.
GATTAGGGAAAGAAAATTGTCCTTTCTTAAAAAAGTAGCTTTCTTACGAAAATAAAATAAAGTTTCAAAATGTCTTAGTTAATTGAAATTAATAATATTAAATTTTTATTATTACTTTTTTTAGCCTATCCCGATGACAGTTTAAATAGTCATTGACAAACTCTGTTGGTAGCATGATAGGCACACTCCCAGTGAAACAATAACGTGAAAGCAGAGGGAGAGCGAGGTAGGGACTCAGGCCCCATAACCTGCCAGTGGAGATGCATCTCATGGGGCCATGATTTGAGATCTCTTATCCTCCACTATTCTGGAGTCTGAATGTTTCATTCAAATCAGTTCCTGTTTATATTTGTCTGCTAATTTTCTTCTATATTTCCTTTCCTCTTACAGAGAAAACTCTCTTCTCTTCCAAATTATGCTAAATATTCTGAGACTTCTTTGTCTCATATTTTCTCAAAACACTAACTGGTAACTTGATGTAAGATGATGTCTGATTTTTTTTCTTACTTGGTGCTCTTAACATTCACTACTGATATCATACTGTTTATACTGTTGGACCCTTCAACAGATTGACTACACAACTTTGTAAGTGCTATTATTTTAATTAAATGTTCCATGGAGAATCTTAAAATCTTAAGAAAAAAGATATATGCCTTCCTTTAAGATTCTGGAATATTTTCTCCTAATGGGTAAATGTTTGTTGCTTTTCTCATCTCAGCTGTCAGAAAGTTGATTACTACATCTTGTTTTCATTACATGAACTCTGTAGCATGTTATGATCAATTTATTTTACTTAACATTACAGTATTTCCCTTGAACACACATTTCTTATTCTAATAAATAGGAGTCAGACTATTTATATATTTATATTTTACTATGGATTGCTTATTCTTACTGTATAACTCAATTATTTTTATAACAGCTAAAATAAATAAATGAATGTGAAAATAGAGTTTTCTGTGTTTATATTCTCAATCTTAAGAGTGTATTCCTATGATATTTATCTCCACAAATAGGAAACTGATCATTAGGCCATCCTCTACATTATTTGGAAATTCTAACTCTTTATTTTGTTATATTTAATGTTGAACAAAAATCTGCATCATTGAAATTCCACTCAATTGTCAATAGGACAATTCTCTCATCTTGTAGTTACAAGAAAATTTAATTTCTCTTCTCCAACATGGTCCTTCAAATATGTCACTCATGACCTTTTTGCATGTAATTTAGAGATCCACACCTCCAGCAACTGTCCTATAAGACATGGTTTCCAGGTTCTTTATAGCCATGATGATCATTCTTTAAATGTTCAAAGGTTAATGTCTTTCCTAAAATGTCTTGTCCAGAACCAGATGCAATATTTTAAGAGAGGCTTATCAGAGTAGGATTCAGAGACAGACTTTTAGTATTCATTTGGACATTAAAATCTGGCTTCTTAACACTAAATGTGCAGTGATATTTTGCTAGGAAATCACAGGTGAAGAGCTGGACTACATAACAAATTCTATAGGAAATCTAATGCCCTGTTGAACAGACAGTGCATTTAATCTTACGGAAGGTCACCTTAGCAAGGCTTAAACCTCTTTTGCTTAGGCTGGCCATTCCTCATTTTTAGTGCACCTCTCTCAAATATAGTTACATTCACTCTTTGTCCTTTCTGACCTTTCCCTATGTCCTGGAAAGCTGATCTTAGTGACTTCATCACCCAGATGCCTTTGTCCTCTGGTCTCCCGTTAGGTGTAACCATAGAAGATACTGGCAGGAAATCAGGAGAGAGGACTACAGCTCCTCATCTCTCTCAGGGCTCTGGGACTCTCTAGTTCCTTGAGTGCTTTGTTCTCATACCTCTTTGTAAATAGTCACTTTAGCAATGTCTCCTCTGTGAAACACTTTTGGGAATGCCATCTCTTTTCTGCTGAAATCCTAATTGGTAGACTGGATATGTTGTCATATACTAGAGTTAAGTGAAAATCATAATAATAACACAGATACAGATAAGAATGCAGTATGCATAATCCAAAATACAAAGCAATAGATGTGTATGTGTATGTATACACACACATATATGAATATAGAATTATTTTTACTAAATAAAATATAAATATCACCCCTTTTTCTCTTGGTGTCAACCTATGAGCCTTTACGAAGTTATTCGCGCCTCATAGAATATGAATAAATGAAAACAAAAGAAACAAAGATATAAAATAACACTTAGGTCAGTCCATTTTGTTTCACTACTGAAGTACAATATAATTGGGAAGATAAAGACTTTTATCAATGAAACATGAGATTAAGATTTCAAGTAGTTTTAAGAAGCAAACACTAAATATGTATGCAGTATACATAAACAATTTGGCTGATTTTTAGGAGTTAATGACTATGATGACTTGCCCCGCCCCTCACTACCTGAGAAGAGAACTGAATAAAAACTTAGGTGCTTATTTATTACCATATAGCATTCCTGGCCTTACCTAAGTTTCATTTTGAAAAACACTTCGAGTCAGATCTTGTTACAACTCAAAAATTTAAAGAAACAAAATCCTTACATGAAGGTTCTTCAGGTCCTTAAAATCCCCTTGTTTGATTTCGGTTATTTTATTGTTTTGCAGGTCCAGCAGTGTAGTGTCAGGGGGAAGATCTTTCGGTACTTTGTCCAGACCTAGCGTGGGAATAAAAGCAATGCTGAGCCAGGGAGAAGGGGTACATTACTACAGAGTCACAAAGGATGTGTTTAACCAAGACATTACTCTCACAATGATAGTTTTACAAGTAGTATATTTTCTTCTAGGAATTATATCAGTTACAGTTTAAAATATCTGCTTTACCTTTTCCAACCAAGTCAAAGGATTTTTTTTTAGTAAACAAAACACATTTTTATTATGTAGTTACTCTTCTTTATAAAAAAATGTATATATATACATATATATTGCTCAAATAATGAGTGCACAATATATTTAACCTCATTCTTGTTTAAAAAGTTATTCTTTTAATAAGTTAAGTGCAAGTTATTTGTAAATCTATACCTTTTTGCATAAATAGCTTCTCAGTAGAGAAGTGCTTTAGCCAAATCATCAGTTAAAAATCCTTTTGATAAACCTAAAGGTTTATCATTAAGATCTACATTTAAGATTAAAATTATATAAACATGCAACCACATTATTACATCAACAACTTGAAAATTTAACTTTTGGGAAGTCTTTCAGTTTTAATTGAATACCAAAACAATATCAATTTTAGTTGATATTTTATGACTGATGGATATGTGGCTAATTAAAATAAAATGAAGTAAAAACAGTTTGGCTTATCTAAAATCATCAGTGTGAAGCATTTCTTTGGCACATTAAATTTTGTTCTAAATAACTGAGTTATGATTTTAGTTTATAAATATAAACACATTGAATAAAAATATTCTTTGATATTAAAACATTTTTTCAACTACATCTATAAAGATGAACTCTTTTTATTAAAAAATGACATTTAAAATAAATCATCATTTTAAATGTTAATGGAGAAAAATATTAAATTATGCATTTGTTTGCCTTTCTTACATTTATTTTGTTCCATACTGATGAAGGATATTAATCAAAATTTGAGACTCTACAATATCAACTTAAACTCATGTGATTGTCTCTGCATTTTAAAATTGCATAACATAAATCAGAAATGTTTTCCAAGCTTTCCATCATATCTGAAACTTGAAGTACTGAACATCATGCTTTCATTTATTCAACAAAGCTTTACTGAATATCTCCTAGACACCATCAATTTATTAGACCTTGGGGAGACAGCAGAAACAAGACAAAAATTGCCCACGTCATCATGGAAAATATAATTCAATGTAGAGTTTTCAATTAAAAAAAAAATTGCAACAAGGTATATAATAACTGCTATGTTGGGGAAAAAGACAGCTTTCCAAATTTGAATCTTATGTAGGGCATACTGGTAAATCATCATGGTAGCCATATTTTATCTTCATGTTTTCCATGAAAATTACAGAAAATGTATCTGAAATCATCTGCTCTGAAAAAAAGTCTAGTTCCCAATTCATTGATCAATTGTTCTAAATATGAATATTAAAATACAGGTGATTCTAAACATTCATAAATTATATTCCAAGAACTCACAGAAACAGTTCACAGGGAAATGACAAGACTGAATTGTTTTCAGTGACAAAAAGCAAACTGCCACACAGCCAGCTACCTGGTAGGAGAACTCTTCAGCTGCACTACACTGTGATCAGTGCCATTTTCAGAAATGTCAGTTTGCTGATTTCATGCAATTAGGAGTGGTAGACTTCTGCCAAATCTTTGAAAATTAGCGTTCTCCAACCAAGAAAAGGCATATTTCCTTTCATTTGAACAGAAGTTACTGTCTACATTTCATCATTACTCCATAGGCATCTTTGTCAAAGTCTTAATTTCCACTCATGTTTACTTTTATATGTTGCTGGACTTAAATTCTGGTGGCTCTCTTAACAGTTGTCCAATGCAAAGTGCTGCTACTCTTCAGATATGAAGAGAAAAAATAGTATATTTGGATGGCTTACAATTTTGATATCATCCTAGATTTTATAAAAACATGAAATGCTTTGGGATAAATTAAAATATGTTTTCTGAATAGTTATCATAAAGACATCTTTAAGCTTGTGACTTTTATAGTTCGGTTCTTAGAAAGTCATTTTAATGATCAAAATCATAATCGTACAATCTTTGAAATACTAGTAAATTCATATCTATTTGGGGGATTTTACATATCACTATTTTATTATTAAAACTTTAGCTTTACAGTTTATAAAAACATCAATAAAATATGTTATCTCATTGATCTCATAACAATTCAGTGAGATAGGTAAGGCCCTATGAGTATTTCACTTTTCCACGTGATTTTTAGAAAGATTTAATGAATGAACAAGCTCCTGTTGCCGGGAGCGACAAAGATGCAGACCAGAAGACAATCCTGCTGGTTCCCAGCTCCATGTTGTTTTCTGTTCTACCTACGTGCACCCCAACAAGAACTGTTCTGACAGCAGACTCAGTAATAACTTGCTGCACATTTAAGGGCTAGACAGAGCATCCGGGTATTAGTTAACTAGCTTGCTCAGCAACTATAGGCAGAGTATAATGGGGAAATTATGCCAGTTATGAGTTCTTAGAATATAACAAAAGGAAGGACTATTAAGTATCAGCTAGTCTATGTTTCCCAGATGTAGATCAGGTAGACCCTATGATGAGGTTCTTATGAGTCTATATCAAAGTACAAAAAAATGAGGGCAATCTGGTTAGTTTTAATATAAATTTTCAACACACACAGCAGAGACACGTACACACACACTGCCTTTGTTTTAAGTATGCCTTCTTTAAAAAAAAAAGATTCTAGTAGCAGATGGAAGGTTGTTGTTATTTTGCTGGATTTTTTACTTTAATAAAAAGTTAACTTGTTCAACATTCAAAAAAACTTTACTTATCCCAGGAATCAGGAAACTTCTAAGCAAGTCCAACAATCTCCTTTTATAGGTAAAAAAACCCAGAAACACAATGAAGTTAAATGGCATATCTGAGGTGCCTCATAGCCAAACTAGACCAAGACTAAGATGCTACGTGTCCTCACTCCAGAACAACCCACTGTGCCATTTATGCATATAAATATTCTGAATGTTTTTAAAGATGCTGATCAATGATTTCTCTTGAACATACTGTGCTTATTCCTAGCTACTCATTTTTTTTCATATAATTTATGTGCATGGAATACTCCACCCACTCATTTCCTTTTACATCCATCCTAACAATCTTTTAAAGCATACTCATTTTCCTCCCTTATAATATTCATCCTAACCAACCCAGATAATGATGACCTCCCACCCTCCAAACTCCTTATGTATAAGCTTCTGATGTAATACTTCATTTTAGATTTCTTTTCCTGTCTGAAAGTTCTGGTTCAGCAGGGACAAATGACTGTTTTTCATCAGAGCTTTAATCATACCGCTTTACACACAGGAGGTAGATTTTTGATTGATTAATTTTAAAATCACAGTCTGCCCTGTTCTCCCACTGTGAACATTTCAGGATGGCTTCAAAGTCTTTTCTGTTAATATTTTGTTACAATCATCTCTTCACATCCTGCTTTCATGAGGGTTCTTACTTTTCCTCGGAAGTATTAGGGTACAATTAACTATAATAATCAAACTATTCCTTTTGATTCTTGGTTGTCCAAGAACATTTTAGAAATACAAGCTGCTAGCAAACATATCATCCCCAATATCTGCACCTAAAAATTTCTCTCACCTTCTTACGTGTCTGATACATTTGTGAGGAAACTTTGGTCACATATGTGTCTGAAGAAGACTGACTTTTCTGTCCCACACAGTGACTGATCTTGTGGTAACAGTTTCTTTGAACAACATGTATTTCTCAAATATCTTGTGGGGGTGGGAGTGATTGTAGCATTTGGAGGGAAAAACAGATCCTCAATTATGGATTAGTATTGTAAAAAACAAACAAACAAACAAGTAAATAAACAATCCTGAATCTGGTTAAGCCTCAAGATGTAAGTCCCAATTTACAAAAAATAATAAGAGGTCAAAGGAACATGCTAAATCTACTAAAAAATGGATTCATCAAAATCCCAATTTCTTCAACAAATAAACTGCATGGAAGAATGAAGAAATGTCGGTGAAACTGTAGTTTAAGAGAGACATAAGAGGTATTTAAACAACTGCAATGTATGTACTGCATTTGGACTCTGATTCAAACAAATAAACTAAAATATTTATAATACTTATGAGATTGAAAATCTGTACATTGAATAAATATTTGATGATACTTTAAAAATGACATATGTAATAGTGTCAAAGTAAAATAAATAACAAATAAAGAAAATAGCAAAATAAAAATAGATTGTTTTTAGTTTTTGATATGATTGGGTTGCTGTGATTGTGTTTTATGTGAATTTTAATCTTTCAGAGAAATATACTGATATATTTGTTGGATAAAATGATATGGTGTCTGAAATGTGCTTCAAAATAACATGAAAGGGGGAAGGTGGTGGGGTATATAAGAAAATACTGGCATTAGTTGATACTAGTGAAGCTTGGTGATGGGTGCACAACTGTCTCTTATTTTGTAAATTTTGTGTATTTACAAATGTTCTCACATCTTTTTATAAGGTTTTTATTGGAATTTTAACCTTGGTTTTGTTCTTGATCCTTAAAATCACTGGGAAAGTTGTTTAAACTCTCTAGGCTTCCGTTTTCCTGCATCTTTCACAGCATTTTTCTGAGAACTCAATAAATTATTCTACAAAACAATTCCCTACCACGGTGTGTAGCCGGGTCACAATTATTGGTATCTATAATCATCTTCAGTAAGGAGAAGATTCCCTGCTGATTACTAGTCTGTATATCTGTAACGTGTTTTTTTTTTTTCTTTCTGTGCACAATACAATTATAATGCATATTATCCTGGAAGCTGAAATGTCTTTTGAAGGTATGTCACACGCAGATTTTTTAATCTAAAAAATCTGGGTGGGTTTTTGTTGTCAGTTCATTGTCTTGCTGCATTCATCACTCTTCTCAGGAAGTTTAGAGCCTTTGGAGAGCTTGTCTACCAAGTTCCATTTTGGGATGGTAACCCCTCAGTTTAATAAGCCTATGTTCCTAATAATTAGATCTCCTAAAAGCTCTCCATAGTCAATATAATCTTATTTTAATGGCAGCAAATTCTCTACTCTTCTGCAAATCTGTAAAGTATCAGCCTTATTTATATTAGGCTTTTCTTTTTCTTTTTTTTTTTTTTGGTCAAGAAATGTATATAATCTAAGTAACTGTGTAGATAATTGCATTTTTCAAAGATGATATTAATCATCTCCCCCATCCAATCTGCTCTTATTTAATACAAACTCATCCCACCCCCATCAAGACATGGAGTCAAATTCCCCTCCCTTCAAATTTGGCCTGGCCTCCCGATGACTCTATGAACTAATGTGGTGGAAGTAAAACAGCATGACTTTTGAGGTTAGTTCAGAAAAGGCTGTGCAGCTGATATCCATTCCTCTGGGATGCTTGCTCTGGGGGCAGCCAGAGGCTACGTAAGAAAGAATTCTGTCTATGCTGAGATCACCATGCTAGAGGCGCCACCTGAGGCACTCCAGATGACCGAGCAAAAGCAGAGTTCTTGGGCAACAGCAGCACCAACTGCCAGTCATGAGACTGGGCTGTCTTTCCTGGCGGCCTAGCTTAGGCTAGCAACCACACAGCTGTGGCCACAGCCAACACCTGAGTACAGATGCATGAGAGACCCCAAGGGAGGACAGCCTTTCTGAGCCCTGGTCAATATTCCTGTACCTATAACCATAAATAAAATTATATTTTTAAGTTGCCAAGTTTTGAGGTAATATTTATTCAGCAATAGTAATAGGCGCAGAGTGGTTACCTAAATTTAATTATTTTTCAGTGAGCATATTTTAATATAATCCTAAATTTTCCATTAAAATACAGTTATTTCTAAGGCTTTTCTGAATTATTTATTTGGTCCCCAAATTCTGTAAAAGGAACTTTATCATCTTTATTTTTTCCTTGTATTATTATTTATTAGTTTTTTGTATATTTTACTGCTTATGCTATTACAAGTTGTCTCATGTTTTCCTCCACCTTATCCCCTCCACCCTATACCCCATCCCGTCATCCCCACATCAACATTTTCCCGCCACCACTTTATCATCTGTAAAATAGGGTTATTTATTAAAGTAAATAAAATTCTACTTAAGATGTTAGCAGAAAATCATTTCTGGAATAAAGACTTATTAGTAAAAAAATTTTTATTTTTTTCTCCAGTCGTCCCAGTAATGAATAGTATTGTCCTGCTAGCCAGGGCCAGCAACCTGCTAAACACCACGTTGGACAAACGCCAGGTTGTCCTAAAACATGCTTTTCTCCCCTCTGCCCTGTGGCAGGGATCCAAACCCCTCTATTTATCCTTGTTGATTTCCAACAGTATTTTTTGTAATTCTGTCTTCAATTTAATAATTAGAATAATGGTGATACATTTCAGTTGTTGGCATATAACCAAAACAATATGCAGACGTCCGGCCCCATCAAAATACCTTTCTGCTCAAGGCATGCGTGTTTCCCTCTTTCCCTCTTATACATGGCAATTTGACTGCAATGGTAGTCAGATCGGGTTTGAGAAACAGAAGATTCCCCCTTTAATTAGGTTGTCTTTCCAAATAAAGTCAAGAAAGATTTAAGCTTCCTTGTAAGGTCATTCGCAAAGAGAATAAACAAGGGTGAACCACGGCTGCCTGACAACTAATTCCCAGTCAGACCCGTTCCCTCCTACTTCCAGCTTTACAGAATCAAGAATATTGTAGAATTATGTACTCATTCATGGACTAAGCCAGCATTTGTTCATGGAGTCATCTGCCAAGTATTTATTAATGTATGCGAGCCCACCAAGTACACAGCATTTAGTTGAGTAGAGGGTCTACAGAGCTCAATTATTGCCACGCTTCCCTTCTGGTAGAGAAAGCAGATGTTTAAACAGGCAATAAAAAGAAAGTGAATAATAATTATTATGTATCATTGATTGCTATAAGAATAGTCAAATCAAAAGTGTATTACAATGAAAGCACAGAAGTTCAAAAGCTCAGAAATTGCCTCAAAACAATCCACATTCAAAGTTAAGGCTTAACTTCTGAGTATTACAGTGTAATTGTTATAAGGTTTCCCTCCTTTTTTTAAAGAATGAAGTACAAACTGGTTTACTTCTTCCTTATCCTTATTTTCAAGAAAATATATAATCTTGCTACCCTTTTGAAGGAGACAAGTTAGAATTAAAAGGTCTCTGCATTTCCTCTTTTACCCAGGGAATTGAGATTCTGGCTAACCTATCCCCAGCCTGTCATCTGGAGCCAGTAATGGTCTTACAGCGGAGACTGCATCACAGCTGCAGTCTAACAAAATGCCTTGATCCCACACAGCTGCCTCTCTCCCCTCCTGGGACTGAGGAGGAAACCAATGATGTGTCCGTTCTCAGTCAGGTCAAGAAGATGGAAGCTTCCTCTGGCTCTCTAACTCCTCTCTTCCTCCCGCCCATCTTTAACCCTTTGAGCCAGGAGCCTTGGTTATCTGGGTGCTCCTCTTGCTTCATCTGAGGATCTGTCATACTTCACTCTATCCAATACTAACTTAGGGAACCCACTGGGCATGCTCTGTGCACAGTGTCTCTCCTATATCACATCTTGGATTTGGCCCTTTGGATGCATCTAAGCTCCTAAGGAGGGTCACTCCACATCCTTGCTGCTACAGGGCTAGAGATCAAGCATGAAAGCAATAGAGCTCCCAGCATTTTCTCCATTTCTCTACAAAATAGCCCTAATTATTCTATTGGGTGGATGTCATGGAAGTCTTGTAGCCCCTTTAGCTCACGTACAGGGTTTGCTTCCGGTACGCTAATTTTCCCAGACAAGAGACAAGCCTTACTATAGTATGCCCCGAGCTCCGATCGCTGACAAAATTTTCAACAGTTGAGAAAATGATTAAAAAGAAGAAAACTAACATCTTGAAACTTAAAAGGGTATACATTTTTCCTGCATTTTTAAAAAAATTAAAATATCCTTTGCAGTATGAGGTACATTATAAGAACTATATTTATTTCTAATGATTTTACATGGCAAAATAAAACCTTCCATCATCAGGAATTATTTCTATAGGGCTAAGTACATGGATGTGAATCCTTTATGATTATAAAATAGCTTAGTGCTTCATTGTTCTTCACTCAACCAAATCCATTTTGTTCAAAGGAATACTGTTCAGAGAACACTGATTTGTTTAATAATTGCACAATTTTCTAATTCTTATCTGTTTACATTGGAGGTGATGTGGCCTTCTTCAGGGTGAAGGGGAAAGAAGGTGCTATTTTATATCCAACTTGATAAGACATATACTTATTAGAGATTCTCAATTTCAAAGAAAAATTTCAAAAATACCAGAAATAGCCTCATATTATTAGCCAACTTTGTCTGAAATGAGAAACTGAATGCAAGAGTTAGTATGGTAAACATTTTTTAAAAATTTTTATCCTTCCTAATGAAGATATAGCCACATTTATGAAATGAGAAAAGAGATTTTGAAAATTTTAAAGTTACAGGTAGTAAATGATAAAGCAGGATGTGAGTTTATAGGTGTTGAACTGGATAACCCAAGTTCTTTACATTATTAAATAATTTTTAAAGATATTTCAATTCTTTTGAATCTTGTTTATACAAAATTTATCATTACTATTACTTTAAATTGGATGAATAGTAAAAAAACAACGCTTTCGTCTGTTGGCGCTCATCTGCCTTTTATCGATACAATGAAAGTCATGACCAAATAATGCCAATTGGACTGCTGATCCAAAGGTGAATGGCTAATCTGAAGTGCACACAAGTAAAGGGGACTGTTTTTCTTCAAGACACTAATTACATAAAACAGAGCATCCAGTCACAGGATCAGTGTTAGGACATTTGGACATTTTCAAAAGATTTGATAACAATGAGTTGCATTTTGAGTTTATTGCTTTAAAGTAACCCACAGATTTCTTAATTTGCTATTCCTACATTTATTTTTATATTGTTATTTTTTATAAATGCTATAATTAGGAGTGAATTGTTTTATGTTTTTATAAGATAGATAAAGAAAGAAGATATAGACCTCATAAAAATCTGGCTCAAAATACAAGCTAAATTGCAACATTTTTAGGCAAACCAATTTGGCCAATGTCTATGGAGAATTCATCACTTCCTCCAATGGTTAAGATATATGTTTACTTTCCCAATTTGCCATGCTCTAGGAAAAGGTAATATAATGTAATTCTTATAAATTATAACTAGAAACCCAAACAGTCAATGTATCTTCCTGAAGGTCTCAAATTTTCCTATGGAGTAATCATTCAATTCCAATGTCACAATTTTTACTTCTTAGCTTGAAAAGAACTGTTTAAAAAGTTGATGTTGTTTAACTTTGTCAGAAAAAATTCAGTGGCAAATATAGTCAAATATTTTAATTAAAAAATGTTTGTTTATATTAAACATTGTTTAGATGAGTTGGCAAAGGACTTTGTCTTTTAACACCGTAGCTTTTCTCTGCTAATTTAAAGCTCTGCCAAGAATAATCCTGAGAAACCACTCGCCTTTGATACAGATAAGCGCTTACAATTCTTATCCCAACGTGCAGAGCATTTTTTTCTTTATTATAATACAAACTTCATGTTCAGATCGCGAGAGAACTTAAAACTAAATTGCCTTTAGAATGAATGAATTCACCCATTTCTTCTTCCTTGCTTTTTTTTTACTTTTACTCCATATAATCATCACAGGAAAAAAAAAATGTTTTGAGTCTCTACTCTGAGTCAGGTACCTCAGATATATAATGAACTTTCTAAGACTGACTGTGATTTTTCTGCAGATAAATATATCAAGGCTCCGAACAGCTTGCCAATATCATGAAGTGATCAGGAGTTAAGACTGTTGAAATGTGAATATAGTGTTTTTTTAAAGACAAGTAGATGTGGATTGCTTCCTTTTAAGAAACGTATTTTCTTCACTTTGTAAGTTATGTACAAAAATGTCTTACCATCCTGTTGTGTACCTGAAACTAATATTGAATGTCAAATGTAATTGAAAAATAAAAACAATTGTTTAAAAAGAAATGTATTTTCTGTCTTAGAAATATCTGACCAACATTTTTGATAACATATTTAAATATTTAGATATGCATCCATGAAGTAATAAAGAATAAAAGTAACTTGGATGAGCCTATTGCTCATTGGAACTCAGTTCTCTTAGTTAAATATGGTTCCCCAGGGCAGATCATTACCACAATTTTAGCTAATTCTTTTTTATGAGTCAGTAAAACTCGGTATAATAAAGGAATGCTGTACACTGTGGGCCCTTAGAAATAAGATAACAGAGAAAACATTCTCAGCTAAAAATAATATAAACAAAACAAAACAACAACAACAAAACTATCATGAGACACGCAAGTCAATGAACCTTGATGTTTCTTTCCTAATGCTACACTTTTCTGTTAGTTCTGAATAGTAGGCTTGGCCCTTTTTCATGATAGACCATTGGAAAGCTGTTCTAATGATTTTTATCAGAGTCAAGCTTTATGGACCATTTATCGTGCAAACAGAGTAAAACTAAATTTATGGAAAAATAAAATTTAAGTGAAGTGACTGGACAAGTCTTTGTTCCTTAAAAACATCAACCTTTCATTGTTGATAATGTGCGATGGGAGTAGTCATGAAGGCTTTTAATCTTGTTCAAGGGTAAAGTGAAATTTAACTTGCACCACTTTTGTTGGGAACTCAGCCATTTCAGCAACTTCAGAAAAAGTTTACCACCAGTATATCCTCCAAATGGTGATTCTTTTGTGCAGGCAGTTTCAACCTCATTGTTTTGCTGCCTAAACCCATAATGCACATAATCTCTAGATGCTTATAGAAGTTTCTTTTGAAATGATAGTAATCTAATCTCCCCTGCAGCAATTATACAAGTCAAAAAAAAAAAAAAGAAGAAGAAGAAGAAGAAGAATCACCACCAGGAGAGTACCAGACTCACAAGAACAGACGCCTTATTTGTCTTTCTCACTCCTTCCTCCCAGCACCAAGAGAAGATCCAACCCATTGTGGGTTCTCAATATATTTGATGAATGAATGAATGAATGAATCCAGTGGAAATATCCTATAGTCTTTTTACAACCCTTCTATATACTTTCTATACACTTATTTGGGTTTCAAATAGCTATCCAATGTATGTCAGTATTGAAGAAGCTAGTCTGGTTTTCAATTATTATTTAACATGTTTTGTGTTTTCCCGGGTCTCTGTATGTAAGTTATTTCAACTGTAGAAGTTAGTGGCAATTTTTTCCCTGCAAAATCCTTCTAGAAAGCATGTTATGAATGAATATAGGGCTTCTGAAAAATGTCGCACTATGCTATGCGTTTCTTCCATAAGGAAATGTACCATGGTAGAATCATTCACGGGAACGTTTTCCTTTTTTCTTTCCAATAACAAAATGTACCAAAAGAAAAGAGGAGTATGAATCAGCTGCCATGTAAACTAAATTCATTCCCTTTTGACCCATGTGCTGGGACTTCTAAACTTCTGGAGATTTATCTTCAGAATGTATTGCTCTTGAAATTCCCAGGCCAAATTTTTCTTGAAAGATGATAAATCAAACTGTATTTACAATGTTGGGTTAAAGATATGTGCTCTGTGATTTTATTGAATATTTACACCATGCCTTATAAACAGTTACTTTCAAATTTTCTAAAGAATATAAACAGCTAGAATACAAAATATCAACAATAAAGGCAAAGATAAGACCCAGAGATTAAGGGAGTATTTTGACATTTGAAAGATAATTTTTTATTCTCAAAGCTCACTTGTTTTGCTTCTGATAACTCTGCATACTTTACAATTTAGTAATGTTTGAACTCCGTTGTCTGGACTAAGCCAAGAATAGAGATTTCCCAGGTTTTCTTAATGCCTAAGATTTCATTTTTAAAAATCATCAAGTAAGAATAAACCATCACTCTGGAATCACAGAATGTAAAATACGGTTTTGTTTAAAATTTTATTTTATAGAAGGGGAATCATGAGGCTGAAAAGATTTTTTTAAAGTGACTTGTCCAAGATTGCAAAGTGATGGAGCTGTGACTTACAGAAAAGGAAAAAGAAAAAAAAAAGTCTCTTAACCTTAAGCTTTTTCTTTCTATCCTACTTTGCTTCCTTTACTTCACATTAGGTGGCACTGTCTCTCACATTTGGAAATGCAGAGATTAAAACAGAAAGTGCTAACCTCCCAGGGAAGCCATTCCCAGAATGTAACAAACAAGGTAGGTTAAGAGAGCCTGCACTCCACTCACCCAAATCAGAACACTGGACAACTCGAAGATGGCACTGGCAGCGGAAGGGACACACTGGTCCCATAGGCTCTAGTTCACGGACCTCAGGAAAGTGATCATCAAAGCCTGCGCCAGAAGCCTCATCTGCTAGCAAGAGGTCATAAAAGTCAAATATGCTTCGCTGTTGAAACGGTCCAGCCCAGGAAACTTGCGCAAGCAGGAGGAAGATGATAGTTGCCTTCATGATTTATTTCATGTATTTTCACAACAAAGGAACCTAGGAAACAAACAAAAGGTTTAGAAGAGTAGCCTTGCCTAGTTTGTAACACCTCAGAGCAGAGCAGATGGGCATAGAGAAAAGTTATATATATATATATATATATATAATTTATTGTTAGGAAGCAGAGCATTAGAAATGTATTCAAAAGGTGATAAGGTACATTATAGACTAATTTTCATGGCTAATTACTTATGAAGAAAAATTTGAATATTATTTAAACCTGCTTGTTTTGAATTTTGGCTTTGATGTAAGACAACATATATTCACATCACTTACAAAATTGTTATGGATAAATCATGTTGAAATTCTCAGGGCTCACTCAACACAAGCCATACCAGAGTCGATTAAGTTTTATCTATACACTTGAGAGATCTCTGATTCCTGCTTCAGAAATATCTCTGGAAGCCAATCTCATCTCTCCATCTTACTGTATTTATCTTGGTCCAGGCCCTTCTCATCTCCTAAAACTATGGTAAAAGCTACCAACTGGTATCTGCCTTGAAAATTCCCTCTACACCAGGCCATCTTCCACTCTGTTGCCCAAGTCATCTTGTAAAAATTCGATATAATTCCATTCCTCTTCTACTGGAAACCCTTTGTAAACTTCCATGGCTTGCCAATAAGGTCTACATTCCCTGTAGTGCATGTAAGACCATTCATAATTTGGTACCAACTGATATTCTAGCCACATTTCTCTCCATTTTCTCTTCCCTCCCAGTCCCCACCTCAAGCCTTACCCTCAAAACTAATTGCCATTTAAAGTACCTACCTTGTAAGGGTACTGTAGAGATTAAATGAGATAATGGGCTTCCCCTGTGTTTTCCTTGGCTCATCCGGTCAGGATGCTGCTTTCTCCCTCTTCTGTGCTCCCAAAGCTTGTTGCTCTTACCTCTTTTAAAGAACTTACCACATTATATTGTAATTTGTTTTGCGTGCTTGGTCTCCCCACCAACCCCCACTAGAAGATGTATTCCTTCAGGGCGTGCCTTATTATTCTTTGCTTTGTACCCAGCCTTGCACAAGATTTTGCACATAAATTACTCAATTGACCATCAATTTATTAACACCCAGTTATTCAATTTGTGCTAAGCAGCCAGGCAGTCTGATTTTTTAAACACAAACTATCTTTTTTTCAATATCAAATTTCTAGCATAAGGAAGATATTGAATTGAATACCTCAACTTAGTACAAGCAAGATTCACTTAAAAAAAATTCTTTTGGATAGTTTCTCAAACTGGTCATTTAAAATGAACCAATAAACACGTATGGAAAATCCTGACTTTTGTATGACCTATATTACTTTGTTTTACCTATATTACCAAAGTATATTTTTGACAAATCCATACAATATTTATCAATTCATTCATTAAGCACTTATATACATCTACGTTGCTAAATTGGTGTTTAATTGGCTGAAGTGAACTAAATAAAATTGACTAAATCTTAATAAATCTGAATAACAAAAAGTAGTTGATCACGTAGAGAGCAAGGAGTCTATTTTTGAGTTGATATATTTAAAATCTACATCGAAACTGTTCTAAGTATTCCCAAAACATATTGCAGATATTACCTTTAGTCCCATCACCTCTATTTTGAATTTTACATGTATAAGAATCCAAGTTAAAGCTGCACATTCATATATAGAATTAAATAATTGATTGGAGCCATTATCCAATTGTAGCATAAGCCAAAAAAAAATAAAATAAATAAAAAAAAAAGTCTTTGTATGCCCTAACCCTAATGTATTTTCAGGAAATTTTTGCCTCGATCCGCTGGAGAGGAAATATTTTTCAATGTTTGTACTTTTGTTTCTCAGTTTATATTCATTACTGAAGTACATGTAATGCGACACATATACAATCTGGGCTTGTAGATTTCATTCTAAAAACAGCACGAAGGCTATTACTCACACTGCCCCTTTGGGTCCGGTGTCAGGTTTTCCCTAGGAACCCATTCCCACTCTGATACTGCACTGCCTTTTAACGGAGACCCTATTGTTTTGGCAGTGTTCCCTTGGATTGGATCTAAGGGAAGGGTTTTGTGTCTGTTTCACATTACAATGCAAAGTTTATGGTTTACCACAAGTCTGCTAGCCTTGCATATTTAATGTCTCGCAATTTTAGAAGAAAAATGTAGCAAAGTAATTGTAGATTTAATAAGTAGCAACTAGAATTAATGCAGATGTCACTTTTTGATCTTTTCTTCAGAACAGAAAGTGCCTTGTTGTTTCACTAACCCATAAAAGGAAAGGTTGAGCATAAGTTCAAGGAAATATTATCATTTATATTTATTTACTTTTGTTAAAATGGTGCAAGTTCTCTATATAAAATTCTTTTTGGTTGAAGCTGAACACAGACAGGCAGCTCATAGGTGCTATTACTTCAGTGTGTGTGCGCGTGCTCGTGTGTGTGTGTGTCTGTGTGTGTACACTTTAACCTTGATTGTCCTGGGGAATAATACTAACATGTCCAGGAACTTTACACAAATTCCTCCACAAATTAACTTCTTTTAAATTAGTGTCATAATACTTGAAGACGCAGCATCTTAAAACAATTAATGTGGGCAGTTGATACTAATGATTTCTTTAATCATCTCCTTCCTTCCTGAAGAAATCAGAAAAATAAACAAAAAGCAACCGTTGCCCAAGTAGAGACCAGGCAGGCTATTACTGAGATGATAGACTCTTAAAATTTCATTAAACTGTTTTAAGTACTCTAAAAGTACAACTTTTTCCTAAAAGCTAATTGCTAAGAATAATGTCACGACTTCACTAAAGTATATTGCCATAGTTTATAAGTATTTTATCAAAAAATAACAATCTCTGGTTCCTTAAACTACTTCAGCCCATTAAATTAATTTTTTCATTCACATCAGCATTTGTGTGATGTCATTTATGCCTTTGGAGTGACTTTCAAAGTCGAAATTTAACCCTCAGGAGACAAATGAAGCTATAAATGCAGAGCAAAATTAAAATCCCCCAGCACTAAGTGAATTTAAGAAACCTCAATAATAAGAGAAATAATTTAAAAATAAACAATAAAACCATATTTATCCATAAATAAGAGCTACTATAAGAGGCACTTGGTTCTTTTTGTGGGCAAAACAGCAATTGGAAGGAAAAAAACCACAAGAATTTACCTCACCAGGAACCCACTTAACAAGTGGTCATCATGTTACTCTGTTTTGCAATTAGAAAAATAACCTACACCCTCATTTCATAGGAAATGTATCTTATTAAAAAATTAATTTGTATTGAAAATACTGACAGGGTCTCTTCTTTAACATTTAAAGAATTATGTAGCCAAAATCTGATATTATTTTAGTTAGGTCTTTAATCAGCATAAATGTTTTCAATGTTTATTTTCACCTCTCTGCTGATAATTTTTATCTTTTCTAGGTTGTAGAAATGCACACTAGACTTCTACAACTAATGACCAGAGTTCACTTCTCTTCGGTTTTAAAAGTTCTTAAAATACACAAGAATTCTGGAAGGAAGTAAATCCTTAAATATATAATGCAATATAAGGCAATAATGAATAATATGCTAGTCTAGAATACTTTTCTACAAATACATTCTAAAGAACTAAATATTTCATCAGTACAAATACAAGTATATAAATATAGTCATGTTGTTAGGTCACAGATTTTTAATCAACATCTTTTGTTTTTTCTGTAAGAACAGAGAAAAATAACTAAAACAATGCATTTAATCATTTAACCAAATATTTAACTTACGTTTTCAACAACACTTTTTTTAAATGCTGCATAAAATTTTTAAAAGTTTACCACAATTACTTTTTCTTTCCTTTTTCTCACCAAATAATCCCTCAACTTGATCAAAGTTTTATTAGTCTGTAGCAGAGTTCAGGACAATTATCGAAAACCGTACCTTTTAATCCAGGGATTTGCCACAGGAGCCCTCAAAGCTGAGATGTAATTACACTAAATATTCGGCCCAAGAAAAAGAGTTTGCAGGTGTGGAAAGGAGGAGGGGGTAGGTGCTGCTCTGTGCCTGTCACTAGGTTGAAAATCTCCTGCTTCTACTCCATAGCCCAGATAAAAAATAAGGTTTCCCTCAATGAACACTACCCCGCTGACACCCACATTAGATCATATGGTAATGATATGTCTCTTGTATTGTAGCCAGAAACTTTATTGGCCTTTTTTTTTCCCTCCCCATTTGCTTTATTCCTTTTACATCTGCTTAAGATTCTAAACTACTTATGTAGTATAGTGAAGGAACTTGACTCAAAATTTGTTTTATTGTGTCGATTCATTTCCCTAAAATATTGTAAGTAAAGGGTTTGTTTCCCCACCCCCATCAGGCTCCACTACCCACCCTTTCTAGTCTTGTTTACAAGAAACATTTATTATACTTCTGAAAGGACAGTTTTTCTTGCTTTCGGGATGTGTAAGTTCAGCAAATGGAATGAAATGAATCTTGTAGTTATTTTAAATGTGCTCTGTGAAAATAAATGAGTAGCCTTATGTGAAAATACTCATTCGGATACTTAACTTGCCTTGGGCTGTGTGCAAATTCAAGTACTACTATGCTGTGGAGGTTTCTTATATATTTTGAATGTGTTTCTCGTGTCCTGGATGAAAGCCATGGTTTTATATGAAAAGCACATCGTTTATTACTTTCATTACTCATAGTTTAAAATCTTGTTGTCTGACAGTTTAGTTTTTTTTTTTTTTTTTTTTTTTAATAAAGCACACAGATACTAGAAGCTGGTCACAATTAAATTTAGCCTGTATATGAAAACTTTTATTTCACAGACTACACTTTTATGTAATCTAGAACTCTGAAGAGGTAAAGTCTATGGCTCTTTCAAACTTTTGGTAATAGAAAAAAAGACAGTGCAAGTACAAGGAAAACCATTTATTTAGCTACTGGAAGGCTTTTTTTTTTTTTTTTTTTTTTTTTTTTTTTTTTTTTTTTTTTTTTTTTTTTTTTTTTTAGTTTGTGTCATTCCCTTGCTGGATGCTGTTCTGCCTGTGTGTCTCTCTGTTTTGACTTGTATCTTTATGCCTTTGCCCCCAGGGCTATCACCAGGTGGGAACTTGAAATCAACATCTGTGAAACATGAGAGGATACCCCTCCATGCACCACCCTTCCCCCTTCCCTCCTCTAGCCCTCTAAGTATACAATTCCACAGCAAACACTCTTGCCCTGATGGAACTTCAAGGAATTAAATTCTTGAGTGGATAACTAAAGGAGGGGAAAGGTTGCTATCAAATTACATTTTACCTTATTTCCCAAGCCCCTCCTCCCTAATTTTAAAACCTTACCCCACTCCTCTTTTCCTTGACATTTAATAACCACAAACCTAGTAATTCAGACGGTTTAGAAAAAGACAAGTAGTATTTTTTGCTAAACAATGGTGCAAATGATCCCCTTATCTGGATTTTTTCCTCCGATATTCTCTTGTATGACATTAATCTCTTTCTTAAGACATACAGTTGCTTTTTCTTCATATCATAGTTATTTATAATACGAAGTGAGGAAGTACATTGTCTTCATATTGGTAGAGTCTCTGTACCCAGGGCAATCATGGTACATAATAAATTCTCAAGAAACACTTGAATGACTCCATAAAAACATTCAAAGCATTGGTTATGCACCACACCATGATTATTATTTTGCCCAGCCCTGGTCTGCTCCTCATCAAAACCCAACCCTGCCCTGCTGGTGTGGCTCAGTTGGTTGGAACTTCGTCCCATAAACCAAAAGCTCACAGGTTTGATCCCCAACCAGAGCACAGGCCTACGTTGCAAGTTCAGTCCTTATTCACGGCGCATAAGGGAGGCAACCGAACTGTTTCCGTCTCTGTCCTCTGTTTCTGTCTCTCTCTCTGGAATCTAAAACACAAACAAACAAACAAACAAACACCAACCCTACTAAAGCATATCTGAAAGATAACAGCAATACTTGTTGAGAGAAAGAGAGAGAGAGAGAAGAAAGAGACAAAGAGTATTAAAGACAAAGTAGAAAGAAGACGACAGAAGGAGAAGAAGACATAGTATAATGGGTGTCTTCTTTCTTACTTCTTTTTCACTTTTATACAGCAGAACCATTTTGGTGAAGGTTCACATCTGGGTCCTTCCCCAGATCTGTGTGAACTCAGACAACTTACCTAAAACCACTCTGAATCTCAGTTTTCATATCTGCAAAACAGGCAGAAATGATTACCTAATTCATAATGTCGGACTGAAGATGCAATGAGGCAATATACACAAAGCATGTTAACTCAAAGCATGATCCCAGTAAATTGAACTCTTTTTAAATGAGCAACAGAAATCACATTTACTACTTTCATTCTACAGATGAGAAAGCTGAACTCCAATGATCTGCCCAAGTTCACCCAGCTGGTAAGAAGCACAACAGAAACTGATACGCAGGTCTTCTGGTTTTCTGTTAACTAGACCACATTTTAAGAAAGAGCAAACTCTGAAGACAGAAATTTAACTATTAAAATTCTTGGATAACATGTGTTTGCAGAATATTTTAAAAACTGTGACCAAATTATAATTCTCTGTAAACTCTATATTTGTGTAGAAACAAATATTCCCTTTAAAAAAAAGATTTAGTTAGAACGCCCCCTCCAAAACCCCAGCAATTTGGTCAAACATGAATTTATTTAAAATCTGTACCTTTAATCAGATGTTAAGTTGGATTTATGGTCACACTTGCTTTTAGGTAGAAGAAACTAAGTCACAGCTAAAGTCATATATAATTAAGTCACAAAGAAACCATGGGGCTGTCCTCAGAATCCAGGTCTCCTTCAGTCTAACGGGACATGGAACAATTTTGAGGCTGGAAGCAGGGCTTGTATAGAGACTACTGAAATTTATCCTGGTTTGGAATGTGTGGGGGTAGGGTTTATAGAAACTTTGGCTGCTGTATAGATATTTGAAATATTCAAATTCAGAGCACATACCACATCTGCTGTTAAAATCACTTAAACTGTGATTTCTACTGACAACCCACTAGTTAACAGGGTAACTACATTCTGCATGCTGTCAAAGTTCATTTCAAGGCTAGTCACTCTTTCTCAGTGACATCAAATACAAGCGATTTAAATTGTACCTGCATATTAAGGGCGTGGAGAATGCTAGAGCCTAGAAAGGTCTCCTTATGACATCCTTTTATTTTCTAAGTGGTCTGGAAGCAAGTGCTTATCGCCGCAAACCTGATGTGACTGGTTTATTCTTAGACTGACTCTTCAAAGTCAGGTCAGGGGCTGCAATGTGTTCTCTGGCTCTTTCTTTTGCCATCCTAGATAGATTTTCTCCTTTAGCCAAGAAAGAATGCTAGGGGAGAATTCAGGGCAGCCTTGCATGTAGGATGGCTTGAGACCAAATTTGGCAGTAGAAAACTATTACCTTGGTTATCTTCTTTGTTTCCCCACATGACTCCATTCCCCTGACCATCACCCCTGTGTTCAGTACCCTCATACCTTCATAAGTCATGTAACCTCTCTGTTTCTCCGGTTTTGAATCCATAAAATGTGGATGACCTTAATACCACCCACTATAGGTCTGTGGTGAGGTTTAAAACAGGTTATCAGATGAAACATTTAGAGCTACACCTGAGACAGCCCAAACAACCCATAGATGTTCTCGCTGCTGCTGCTGCCACTCTCGTGGTCATTGCTCCAGACCTTTCCTTGGACACATCAGTCCAGTAATCAGACAGCACCCCTCTCCTAGCCCAAGGTGTTTTCTGCAGAGATTCCCCTAAACCGCAATATAATGAGGAAAAACAGGGACTTCATAGTTAGATAAGCTTGGGTTTAAAGTCGTAATTTGCACTTGTTAACTAACCGCCTGGCTTTTTTTATACATAACATTTTACTGGGTTCCAAGTAAATCCTGCTGAAATTCATTCGTGGACTTCCTAAAAATCCAGAGACGCCAAGGTGAAGAATCTCTACTCCGAACACTGAAGCAGAAAGAGCAATAGAGACAAGGACAGGGTAAGTTATAAATTTAAACAGGGAAAAGATATGGAGATAGGTACCTCTCTTTAACCCAACAGGTACTCAATTTCTTGATCCTTTGACTCTTCTCGAATGTTCAGGAACATCTCTTTTTCTCAGTTGCAGTCAGGAGACTTATTATTCTTTCTACAATATGGGTTAGTCAATTTGCACGGGGACAAGCCAACATTTATTGAATATCTAGTAGTGTGTGCAAGGCACATACCCCTCTGTTAAATACAAGGAAATTTCCAGTAACCTATCATACAGTTAATCAATCAGCATATATTTACTGAGGAACCACTATGAGAGAAAAAGTCAACACTAGGCACTGTGGAAGATACCAAGAAACAAAAATTATAAAGTGAAAGGCATGCCCATGAACACTTAGACTGGAGTAAGGAGATAGGGCATAAGCAATATATGTAGACATTTAGAGTTATTATACTGGAAAACCTGCAATGCACTAAATAAATACAATTCCTGGCCAAAGTAAAATATGTTCTCTTAAAATAATTATCTTAGGAAGTCAGGAGAGGGATGGGGGAGAGAGCATATTACACAAGGTTGGTTAGGTATTTACAGAGAACAACGTACAATTTGAGCTGAATCCTGATGAATAAAAAGAATGTGAAAGGAGAAAGACAGCTCTGTAGGCTGGTGAAACAGCTCTATCAAAACCTTGACAACAGGATAACAAGAGGATGAATAAATCAATGCACCTTAAGTGGACACTGTCTTTCAACGAAGCCAGGAGCTCTTTTATCATCCTTGAATATTCAACAACTGCCATGGTGTCTGACATATTCAAGTCACACAATAAATGAAGTTCCAAGTCTATGGTAATAACTACAGGGTGACAAGGAAAGACATGAGGGAGGTTCTGACTATGGAAGGTCTGGAAGTTCTCCTACCAGGCACATATTTATTCATTCATTGATTTATTCAGCAAATATTCATTTGATGATTAATATATGCCAATTTCTGTGCAAGTAGCCAGTGTTATCAAAGGTACTTGAATGAGGTAATAACATGATAAAAGGTTTATTTTAGCAAATCAAATCTATTTTGCAGGGCAGTGGCACTAGAATCATGGAAACTAATTAGCAGGCTATTACTTTCATCTTGGTGTGTTAATATCTGAGTAACAGAAGATAAACATGGTAAGTATTGGGCCACTGCTCAGGAAGCTGATGTGATAGATACACGAGTGGAGGTCCCATTCTGTACCAGACACTGTGGTGTATTCTTTAAGCGCCTTATCTCAACTAAGACTCATAATGACCATATCAGTTAGGTACTATTATAATTAATTTTAAAAACACAGAGCTAATGCTTGAAGTCATAGACTCCATGACTCTATTCTCCTTACCGCTCCAACCAGTTCTTTCGTTGTGTAAGCAATGTCATGGAAAAGGAAAGGGTTGACTTCTTCGCTTGTGTATTTATTTCCAAGGAGAACATTCTTTAAATGGGAAAGAGCAACAAACAAAGGTGATTAAGCTAACTAAAGCTCTTACGAAATGTAAACATCCTAAGAAATTAACTATTTTATGAGTTCATCTTTTGGGGTGTTAAAATAACCTGTGGTCTTGATGGTGACTTGCAGAAATCATGCAATCTGAATTATGGAATAAAAAAAGGAGGGAAGGACTTACATAGAAACTTTCCCTGTGAATTCTCACATGGGAAAAGACCTTGTGTTTAATGAAGGCTTCTCACACCGCGATGCCAGAAATGTTGACATTTTACAGACGGGACCAGCTTTGGAGAGGTACATGTTAGAAGTGAGTGAAACTACAAAAGAGAGAGAGAAAAGCCAGACATTACCTGGAAGACTACCTCCTGGCTATGTGCCTGTCAGTTTCCTTAGTTGACTAGGGCTGCAAGAATAAGGCCTGCTACCATAAACCCACCAAAGTAGACTCCATTGGAAATTCTCTACTTCCTTTTCACACAAAGAAAAACAAACAAAAAGTTGTGGCCAAATACAACAGATAGAAGGGAATAATGCTCACTACCTGAATTTCAGAAAGCAAAGAAGACCCTGTATTTGTAATTTTCTGCAACGAAGATCACTTCTCTTTACTAGCTTTTTCAAAAGGCAGTACAGTGTAATATGTGAGCACACAGACCCTGGGGCCTGACTGCTCGGGCTGCCATTAACTATGTGTGTGATCGCAGGCAGCCTCCCCATTGATAGCACTTTATTATATAGAAGGATAACATGAGGCTGCACTTGCAAAGGGCATAGAACAGGCTGTCACGTAAGATAAGCTCTGTAACTTCATGACAAGTAACACAATTTCAGAATGAATTGAGGCTTTTAAGAGATTGTTTCCTCTTCATCTTGCCTTTGATTCATACTCTAGCCTGAAAGTTATGTCCTGTTTAGATTGGAGCTTTCAAATGTGTATTTACACACAGCACCTACTTGGTCTGTAAATATTCTCCTTTCCGTTTCCCCTGTATCCTAGGGAAGATCAATGTTCTGCCACAGAATACAGCCAACCAGAATTTAAGTGGGCAAATGGATGAAAAATGGTATTCTAATATTGACACTGTAAAATAATGACTTAGTTTAGGTACTTTTTCTGAGATAGTTATAGCCTCTTGAGAACTGTTTGATTTGATTCTAGTTGTAAATAGCACTAGTTCATCCCTTGTAACTTGCCTTGTTGAGATCATTTCTTTAATAATACATGAGATGGATTTTTGGATGCAGATGAAGATTAACATGGCAACAAAGTAGAACATGCTTTATCATTTAAATCACACAAGTGTTTTTTATTTTGGTAAACAATCCTGTATTTTTAATAAATCCACTTTAAATACTTGAGGAAATATTACTGTTTAGATATAATTTATGTGCTCATTTTTTATAGAATGATGTCTGAACGTATCATTTATAAACACATTAACTCACCAACGTGTGAGCTTACTTTATGACTCTATGAGATTAACAAAAGAAAATTGAGGCATAATCACATGTAGTGTTTCAGGTTTATACCACCTCGGAGGTTTCTTCAACAAAAGGTTAGGTTCTTGTGAAACATCTTCATTCCTGGAGGCCAGCTTCAATAACTTCCCTAGCATTGCTCATGACCTGAGACAATACAAAATCCAACTAGAAACAAAATATTTAATTCTTCCCATATACTGAGAACCACAGAAGTCTGTGCCATCAAACAGCTCTTGGCCCTGGCAGAGCAGGGTAGCTCAGTTGGTTAGAGTGTTGTCCACGTACCCCAAGGCATGGGTTCGATCCCCAGTCAGGGAACATACAAAAAATCAACCAATGAATGTATAAATAAGTGGAACAACAAATCAATGATCAGTGCCTCTTTCTCTCCCTCTCTCTCTCTTTCTCCATAAAATCAAAAAAAAAAATTTGAAACAGCTCTTTAAAATAGGTGATTTTTAACTCTCTGAATGATAAGAACATTATGTGCCTGTCTGAGGAAAGTAAAACCACAAAATCAGAGCTGCTGAGAGATTATAGGGCATACTGTGAAGATTATTTTTTGGTTTTGATTTCATGTAATTGCAAATCTTGACATTGCCAACCAGCAATTAAAAGATGGTGGCACCAACATTACGTAACAAATAAGTATTTAATGATGCCGTTGTAAATCTCATCGTTTTCAAAGGGCTCTTTCATTTGTTTGTTTTTATTTTATTTATTGTAATTAACAAAAATTTTACCATTTTATATTTTAAGTGTTCAATTTAGGGACATTAAGTACATTTCCAATGTTGTGCAACCACCACTATTATCCATTTCCAGAACTTTTTCATCATCCCAAACAAAAACTCTGTACCCATTAAACAGTAACTCCTCTCATTCCCAGTAACCTCTGTTTTATTGTCTCCATGAGTTTGCCTATTCTAGATACCTCATATAAGTGGAATAATGCAACACATTTTTTAAAATTTAGGCTAAAAAAGCACTTTTTAGCTATTTTGGCTAAGTATTTTTTTAATTATTAGTTTACTTGAGAAAAAAGTGGAATGGGAGGAGCCTGTCAGAAGCAGTGAAGGAGCCCAATCATGTTACTGAAGGAAGGGTTTCTTCTGAGAGGACAACCTGGTCTCAGTCAGTAAACCATGGCAGATGGGCCTGGGAGCTTGCTGTAATTGTGTCAGAGATGTGATCAGAGATGAAGACACCCAACATTCTGTATTAAAATCAGTATCAAATAAAAACATAACGATGAAAATATACAGAATTTCTGTAGAAAGTACTTTATCATGGAAACTTTAATATTACTGAATATTTGTTTACAAAACTTGAGGATACAATTTGAAGATGAGTTAATGCATTTTAAATGATAGTACTGAGTCTTTAATAGTAGGCATATATTTTCAGTACTGATAACTGAGCATCAGTAAAGTATCTGTGTCTTATTACAGCAGTTTTTTGTTAAACTTCTGTAGCCCAACGTTGACCAAACATAATGTGTGAGATGCCCCTGAGAGAGGGCACTTAAACTTGAGTGAAGTAACTCCTTTCATTGATAGGACTAAGCTGTGAAATGTCGGTTGTCAAAAATTCTGACAACTGACAGAGAAGTAAGTGCCTCATAATGAAGAGGAGGTCTGAGCAATGACCCACATCATCCACCCCTAGAGCTTACTATCTTATCACATAGGGAAAAAATATTCATATGAATAAAGTTCACAGTATTTTCTATTATTTCAAAAATGTCTTTGTAGCCTTAGCTGGTGGCTCAGTTGGTTGGAGCATTGACCTGTGCACCCAAAGTTCACTTGTTTGATCCCTGGTCAGGGCACATATTTGGGTTGCAAGTTCGATCTCCAGTCAAGAAGCATGCAGGAGGTAACGAATAAATGTTGTTCTGTCACATCGATATTTCTCTCTCTCTCACATCCTCTTTCTCTACAACCAATAAACATGTCCTTGGGTGAGGATTTTTTAAAAGGACATGTCTTTATTTATCTCACTAAATCAAAATTTGGTTAAAAGTAAAGGTTATGCATGCCTTGTCAAATTTATAATCCCTGACATATGGCATAGTAAGTATAGGTTGCTCAATAATTGTTTGTTAAATTAACAAAGCTAAAAAACCAGACATTTAACACAAGTCCATAGACAATGAATTAATAGTATATTAAAATCATGAACTTGACTAACAAACTTATACATGGCTATTTATATATTGTTGAAGGATACATATGCCAAGGGAACTATATTAGAGCATTTTGTTATAAAGCATGAGGAGCTGTAATCTAATCCAGGGGTTTTCAAACATGCCACCATTTGAGTGTTAAGACAAGAAATTGCTGATTCTTTCCAACAAGAACAATGCTCTATCTAGAATAACAGTGGCATTTTATGTGCACATCATCAAATCACTAAAAAAGAGATCTATAAACATTAAAAAATTCTCAACAGCTATTTCATACTATATCTATGAAGAAAACATTGTGTTTTAGTCTGTTTCGGTTCCATAACAAAATATTCAGACTGGGTGGCTTATAAAAACAGACATTTACTTCTCTCAGTTCTTGAGGCTTGGAAGTCCAAGATCAGGATGCTGGCAAATTTGGTATTTTGTGATAGCCCACTCCTGGTTCATACCCAGGTGTTTTATCGCTATATATTCACATGACAGAAGAGAAGAAAAACTCTTTTATTTTTTTAAATAAATTATTTTTTCTTAAATTTATTTTTATTGTTTTTCCATTACCATTTATCCCCTTTCTCATTAGTCTCAGTCATGAGATCTCTGCCCTCATATCTAAACACCTTTCAAAGGACTCGCCTGCAAATACTATCACGATAAGGGTTAGATTTAAATATGTAGAAATTTTGGTGGATACACATATTGATTTTATAATTCACTGTACTATAGATTCTCCTATTTACAGACAGCTCAAAAACAAGGTATTTATAAGAATGTAAAAATTAGGCATGTCATGTTATTCCTAACTCCCTTCCTCCCCCTATGACATTGCTGCTTTCATTTCACTTATCCATGTGCTATAATCACACTGATCATTGTTACTACAATGACTTTAAACAAAATTATCTCACATCGAATATGAATAAGAAAAATAAAATATTTTTAATTCCTATTTATTTTTTTCCTCTACCACTCTTTCTTTCTGTAGGTAGATCCAAATGTGTGGCTTGTATTAATTTCCTTTTGTTTAAAGAAACCTTTTAACACTTTTTGTATACAGGTATGTTGGCAATGAATTTCTTCAGTTTTTGTTTGCCTAAGAAAGCTTTTATTTCTCCTCCACTTTGAAGAAAAATTTCTCTAGGTATAGAATTCTTGGCTAGTGTTTTTTCTTTTTTTCTTTTAACACTTCAAACATTAATCTTACTTCTTTCTTCCTTACACGATTTCTGACAAGACAGCTACTGTATCATTGTTCCTCTCTAGGTAAGGTGTCTTTTTCCCCCTACATTCTTTCAAGATTATTTCTGTCTCTCTCTAATTTGGAGAGAGAGGAGTTCTAAATAAGTTATGCCTATAGAGGGGTGGGCAAAAGCGGGTTCACAGTTGTGAGTATGCAAAACACAGTTTATTCTTGTATTATTATTTCTTAATTATTATATTATTTTCCATAGGAACAACTATACATACTTTTGCCCCACCCTGCATGTAAAGTTTTGGTATTTCTCCTACCTACTGTTCTCTGACTTTCCTGGATCTGTGTTTTGGTATCTTGCTTAAATTTTGGAAGGTTTTCAGCCATCGTTACTTCAAAAACTTCTTTCTTCTTGTGGTAGTCCAATCATGTGTATGTTACATTTTTTAAATATTGTTCAATAGTTTTTAGATGTTTTGTTTGTTTGTTTGCTTTGTTTTCAAATTTATATGGGAAGTTTCTAGTGACCTATCTTTAAGCTCACTGATTCTTTCCTTGGATTTATCTACTCTATGGGTGAGCCTATCACAAGTATTTTTCCTGTCTGCTTTAAGGTTTAGGATTTCTAGAATTTCATTTGGATTCTCCCTCAGGGTTTCTATCTCTCTACTTATGTTACCCAACCATTGTTACACATTTTTTACTTTTTTTCATTAACACTTCTACCATATTACCAAACATTTTTTAAAAAACCCTGTGCCCTGGCTGGTGTGGCTAGGTTGCTTGGAATGTTGTCCCAAAACCGAGAGTTGCAGGTTCAGTTCCTGGTCAGGGCACATATTTAGGCTGCAGGTGGATCTCCGGTCCTGGTGCAGATGACAGGCAACTGGTACTTCTTTCTCATACCCTCTCTCTAAAAAGCAATGAGAACAATAATGTCCTTAGGTGAGAATAAAAAAAAAAAATTAATCCCCTATGATAATTCCAACATCTGTGTCATATCTGAGTCTGGTTCTAAGGCTTACTTTGTCTTTTTAGAGTATTTGGCATTTTACATATACATATAAAATCTATACTTATATAAAATGCCAAATATATATGTATATTTATTTTTAATTGAAAGTTACCATTTAATTGTTTCTGCTATTCCATGGCAGCAGCTGTTTCTGCTGCAGTTAAACAGATCCCAACTGTGACTCTCTGAATTCACCTGTCTAGCCAGATGGCTGTGTAGTGCTTTGACCTAAAACCTCAGCTTTCTTGGTTGGCCCAACAACATCTCTAATACTCAGTTTGTTTGTCTTTTTCTTATTGCAATGGGAGTTACTTCCAAGCTTTTTACTTGTTGCTGAAACTGGAATGGTCTCAGTTCTTTTAAGTCAGTGACTTTCATCCTTCATCTTATATTCCAGAATTCTATTGTCATAGTCTTATTTTCTCTCTTCACTGTTATTTTTGATGTATTTTAAAGATTTTTTGACACCTTTATTGGATTTGGTAAAGAAGTAAGATTAATGAATTTGTTTAAATTGTCATCCATACTTTACCACTGTATTCCCTTAGTACTCCATGAGACGTAAATCCCCAAATGTGTCAATTTCTGGTTTGGTTTTGAAAATTATCTTCTTCACTTCTATATCTTGATGCCAAAACAGTACTTGGTAAATAATAGTACTTCAAAAAATATTTACTAAATAAATGGATAGGCAAATGAACAAATAAATGCATCAATGGTCATCTATTGACACTGTAACTATTCCTAGAAGAGTCTTCCCTTCAAACCATCTCATGGATACTTTATTTACACTGGAAGTTCTGGAGTTTCGTAGATTTCAGTCTGGAAATCTTTTCACATTTCTGGAGTTATATATTGTTGACTTACTCTGGGAGAAATGACAGAGAAATCAATATCGCCTAATATTTCAGTAGAAATTTTGTATAAACCTAAACAAACTTATTTGAAGACTGTCAAAAGTGGCAGAACTCACATATTTACCTTGGTGGATTTTCTTCCTTGTGATATCTTGAGAAGAAAGAAAATAACTTTAATATTAAAATATTTCTTTTATCATAATCATATTTGCATATTTAAAAATAACTATGCTGAACTGTTATTTTTACTGAACAATTTTTATATATCATTTTTTCCCTAATGCCCAGAACATACATACTTCTTTTTTTTTATACATATACATTTTTAAAAAAGATTTTGTTTATTTTATTTTTAGACAGAGGGGAAGGGAGGAAGAGAGGGAGAGAAACATCAATGTGTGGTTGTCTTTCATGTGCCCCCTACTGGGGACTTGGTCCACAATCCAGGCATGTGTCCTGACTGGGGAATCAAATCGGTGACCCTTTGGTTTGCAGGCCGACGCTCAATCCACTGAGCTACATGAGCCAAGGCCATGCTTCTTAATAAATAATATTTTCTAATTGATTCAACAAATGAGTGACTGGGCTTGCCTCACACATTTGATTGAGGTATGTGGGTTTGCTATACAACACATTAATCTCTTGCACTAAAGTAGGGGTCAGGAAAATTTTTCTGCAATTAAATATTTAATATTCAATATGGTAATTAAATATTCAATGTTGTTATTAAATATTTTTGGTTTGTTGGCCATATATCTCTATTGTATCTACTTATCTCTGGCATTGTAGAGCAAAGGTAGACATAGATATTATCTAAATAAATGGTCATGACTGTATGCCAGGAAAGCTTTTTTTAAAAAATTAAGAAGCGGCCTGTATGTGACCATGCATCACAGAGTATTGGTAATTATCTTGTGCTCTATAATTTTCTATTTCTCTTTCTACTGAACATTCCCTCTACAATAGCTCATAGGCACTTCAATCTCAGCATGTTAAAAACGGAATTTATTGCTGTTCACCAACATGTGTTCTCTGTTTTTTGTTTGTTTGTTTGTTTTCATTTTGTTTTGTTTTTTTCCCGTAAGAATGGGCAAAATCATCTTCCCAAAGAATCAGGCGTCTAAGGACTCCTCATGTAAGGCTTATCCGTCATCTGCTCTTCACCTCCACTGGTGCTCCCTGACTGAGCTTCTCTCTCACGGCACTGCAAATGAACTGTTGCCGAAACTGGCCTCCGATACTGCCCTCCCCGATCGATGATCCAATAAGCCACCAGCGTGATATATGTAACTTAATAATGTGATTATGATTTCTGTTGCTTAAAAAATTTCAAAATCTACATAAAGATCATAAATAAGAGGCTAAACTTTAGATATAACCTTCAACCCATATATCTTAAATCAGTGAATTTCTTGAACAATCATACTATCTGGCAATACTGGATCATGTATTGAAAACTATTCAGACTTTTTAATGTATATATGTTAAGACAGATTCATTCATTTTCATTACTTGCCTAATTTCTGTAGGTATTAAATTTTTGGATTCTTATTCTAAGTGACTCAAGGCCAACTGATAGAATTTTTGCAATGATACAAATGATTGATATTTGCAGTGACCCACATAGTAGCCACTAGACATACTGGCTATTGAGCACCTGAGATGTAGCTAAAGTAACATGAAATTTAATTTTTAATTATATTTAATTTAAATTAACTAAAATGTAAGTATCATATGTGGCTAGTAGTTATCTAATTGGACAATACAGAAACAAACTACACTACCTGGAATATGAGATTAATGCCAGGTTCTTCTCATCCAGCCTCATCTCTAAATGTGTCCTCCCATGCCCTGTGTATCATCAGCCACAGTAAACAACTCGGAAGACCCAGTGTGTCACATAGTTTCCTACTCCCTGGCCCATGCTTATGCTTAGTTTCCCCTCCTGACAGCTAGTGAAACCTACTTAAGTTACCATATTTATTTAAAATATAATTCTCTATAGAATATAATTCTATATTGGTCATTATCTTGATCCTTAGAAGTAGTTATTAACTCCTTTATGTTAATCACACCATCACGTACTTAGGACGGACTTTTCTCAAATTATCTGTCATTCAGTTATGCTTGCTTGTTTATACGTCTTTCTCCCCTTACTAGAAAGTGCATTGTGTGTGTGTGTGTGTGTGTGTGTATATAGTATAAATATAAATATAAATATAAATATATAATAAAGACATTTTTATTACCTAGACAGTGGGTACTCTATACATACTGAATAAATATTTATTGAATTAATAAATAAGTGAATATAAATTTGGGACTATGAGACTAACCAGTTTAAAAACTGGCTACATGATCTTTTGAATATCTATTCTGAAAAAATCCTCTGCTAAATAAGAGTCATATTATCAGAGTCTCTAAAAGTTTGATAGAGATTAATCTCCTCTCCTTTTAAAGGCTAACATTTTAAAAATTAAAATATATAAAACCCAATATAAAGTTACTGGTTCTTTAAAGAATTATGAGAATAGTTTTTTTAAGATTCCACAGTGTATGTATGTGACTATATATACAATATTATTTGAAGATAATGCTAAAAGTCAAATTTTGAAATTCCGTGAATGTCAGATCTAGTGCAAAGTGATCCTTCTATCATCTATCTATCTATCTATCTATCTGTCTATCTATTTATCTATCACTTATCTATCTACCTTGTCCCCGTGGTGGGCTTTAATTTTTATATACAAAAAATATATTTATTTGCACACATGTACAATTCCTATTTTTGAAACATTTATAAGTTTTCAGGGAGATAATATAAGAATTTGGGGTTAATATATTTTATAATACTGTTTTGAGCATAATAAGACGCTATGATGTTAATTCAATATTTTCAAAGTTCTTACCAATTAATTGCCTTTTTTCCACAATACTTTATTTTGTAAGTAATTATTCACAGAAGTAGGTTGCTCTCCAAAATAAACTTATTTTCTCATAATTTTTTAGTGGACTAGGGCATATGAATCATAAAGACACATAATTTTTCATTTGGAGGGATGTATTACTGCCTGTTTTCACTTGCATTAAATTATGTTCCAAAGACAATAGTAAGTGTTACTAAAGTTGCTTTGTTAAACATACGAACATAGTTAATTGATCAATACTGTGAATGAAGATTAGAATCTAAAAGTTGGGTTTTTTTTATTTTTAAGTAAAGGATTATTAGCTTGCAGAAAGTAATTGTTTTATGAGAATTTCTATCTATTAACAAAGGAAATTGCAAAAGCATAAAACAGCTCTGCCAGACACTTAATTAACTTTACTGCTTTAGGGATTAATTTGTTTACTGCCTCATTATTCCCACATTCATGAAAATACAGCAGAATCTGTTGACAGCTACATATTCTACGTGATATTGTTAACTATCAATGACAGTAATGTTCCTTATTCACTCCGATTATTCGATCTGATCTCAGATATGGGCCCTTACATTCTTCTCATCATGACAAACGTGTGCCCATTGGTTGTATGTGGCTCATAGGGAAAATTTTCTCTGTTTATGCCAAAATTCTCTAGGCTCATTGGTAGAGGTAGTTCCTCGAAGTATACTGCTGCTGTAAGAAAAACCTAAAATACTGGGTGTTGGATTTGAGACTGAATAGTGAAAGGCAAGAAAACTTCCAAAAATGGAACGGGAAAACAATTATAGGAGGCTGGAAAAAGGGTAGCCCATAGTGTCGACTTATAGTGAAAATGTACTGCTCTGTCAGAGAAGAAAGCATATGAACCCAATTAAGTTGTAGATTTGGGCAAGATGGTTTCCAGGCAAAACATTGAAACTAGAGCTAATTGCTTTTAGCAGCATATGATAAGTTACACAAGACTGTGTTTTGTGGTAGCCAGATCTGTATATGAGCCATAGCTTCACTATTTCATAGCTTATAAACTATGGGCAAGTTTTCCTCTCTGAAATTTGGTTTACAAACTCTTGTTTAGTATCAGGATAATAATCACCTACTTCAGAGAGTTATTGTGGGGCTTTCATTATTAGAAAAGATACACAATGTGCTTGCCACAACACCTCAAACATAATAGTTTATCAATACAGCCACAGCCACCATAATATCTTAATATCTTAGTGAATAAGGTACATTACTGTCATTGGTAGTTAACCATGTTGTGTAGAATATGTAGCTGTCAACAGATTCTGCTGTGTTTTCATGAATGTGGGAATAATGAGGCAGTAAATAAATTAATTCCTAAAGCAGTAGAGTTAATTAAGTGTCTGGCAGAGCTGTTTTATGGCTATTGCAATTTCTTTCAAATATTGCATACAGCCTTTACAATAAAATATAATAGGGGAGCCCATTAGATCCCATCAAAATCCCCATCAACTAGAAGGAGAGCTCTCTGAGGGCAAGAACTGTTGTCATTTGCATTGCTCTATCCCAGCTTCAAAACAATGCGCATAATAGACACTCAATAAATATATGTCCATTAGGTAAGCGATTAATAGCAATGCTAACTTTGAGGATGGGAAGGAGAAGGGGGCTTGTGGGACCCTCCTGTTTGGGGCCTGATGATGCAAATGTACTCACCTGTGTTGAGCTAGTGGCAGCAACTGTGTCCATCTGAAAGGGCAACCACCTGTTCTAAGATCACTACTGCTCACCTCCGGCAGGCTGGTGTTATTTTAGACTATCAAGGGTAAAAAGTATGGATTTTTATACAACATTTACCAATTTTAAATAATTGCCTAAATTTCTTTTGAAATATTCTCAAGTCTAAACAAAACACAGTGGCAGGACATATACACCCCATGATCCACCCATTTGCAACATCTGAACTGTATCTTTGTCTACTGCTTTATATTACAATCGTTAGTGCC